>KN478756.1:42074-53271 GCA_000787095.1 Periophthalmodon schlosseri
TTCCCTGCAAGAATAAAATATTGTATTCAACAAAATATGAAATACTATGATGGCTTAAAATTGGTCACCAAAGTTTTAGACAGCTGAGAAATTATTTGGCAACCAACAACAAATAAATATACAAAATCTTACATTAAACATTAAACGTTGCATTAAATGAAGGTAACTAAGCCGTTGATGCAAAACACATAATTTCAGTTAAAAAAACATAATTAGATGATTGCTCAAATGACAAAATTGAAGCATTCGTTTGTTCTCTTTCTATTAAACATGACTTGTCCGGGTATACTCTACAGAAACATTTAGTGGTGTCTTGTTTCCATGGCAGAAGCGCTGAACTTACATAGTTATCTCGTGCTGACCATCCCGGGTAAAGCTGAGAGTGGAGCTGCCTCTCTTTTCTGGCCAGCTCGTAGTATTTGGCTTGCTCCTCTCTGGACAGGGAATGCCACTGTGGACAAAGGTAGAAGATGTATCAAAGCACTGATAAAAAGCTTTCACATACACTTGCAGGTGGATAGTAGCTGAGATGTATTTTTGTGCACTATTTACCCGGCGTCCAAGGATCTGGTTGATAGCAGCGCTCTCTTTCAGGGTGCACTCTGCCACTACTTTGGCTCTCATCTCCTTCATATACAGCATGAAAGCATTCAGGGGCTTTTTGATATGTGGTTTCTTGTCCTCTTCTTTCTTAGGCAGCACAGGCGATTTTCTGCTAATCCAAAATATTTAAAAGATGTTGTTAACAAATTGTGACCAGCACACTAACACTGGAAAACAATAGCAGTTTTGTGTTGCTATTAACATGGTTTAGAGCTATTTTAACTGAGCTTACGCATGCAATGAAGGGCTGATGTTGTCGCTGCTTGGTTCTTGTTTTATGGCAGGTGAGACGATTGCGGGATGGGGTATGCCGGTCTGGTGCAGGCTGTGCGGAGGTGGGGTCACCATGTGAGGGGAGAATCGACTGGACACCAAACTGAGAGCACACAGGATGTAACACTTTAATCGATGTAATATGAACAAAACAAAACTAACCTCAAAGTTATTCATTTAGTAATTTATTGAGTTATTCACTGATAGGTAGCGATCACATAGGTCCAAGTTGTAGAGTCTTTGTAGACTTAATTAAGTGGCACAATAAGTTTCCTGTTTATTTTTAGGGCAAATAAAGCCTTTTTGAAATGTTTGTAACACATATTTTCAAAAGTATTTTGACCAGTGTGCTCTGATTCACGTAATAGAGGGTTAAGACTCACTTTCAGTAGTATAGCATATGCTATTGACTTTTGAAAGCCAAAAATATGTGAGTTTCAAGGTACTCGGGTAATATTGTAAATTCCTATTAGTATTAAATCATTTTAATGTTTGTGGATCACAAATTATAATATTTCACACTATTTCACACACAATATTTGTTTTGTTACCTTTAAGTGTTGTGTTTTAAAGTAAAAAATTATTTATTTGAATTCAGATAATTAGGGCTTCAACTGCAGCAGACGGTGTCTATTATTGATCAGAAAGAACCTTGTGAATGTTTGATTTCATACCAACACCGGAAGGCTTACTACAAATCTGTACAGTTCTGACAGGGGTCAGAGTTTAGACTGAAGTGCAGATGCTTTGATTGGTCCTAATCGATTCTCAAGTCTTTCATCTTTATGCACTATGTACTTACAATGTGAATGTTGTCACTTAAGTTAGAGTTTTTTTTTGTTTCATATCACAAGTTAGCGTGACTCGAAAAAATACCCTCTTAAAGATATATGCTATGTTTTTTTTTTCATAAACTGTGTTGCACAAACGTCTCAACAAAGCACACAATAGGCCTCTAAAACTGCACACCAGCTATTTGTTTAACCTATTGTTTAAGAAGGAGGGTGAAGAAAAGCTGGGGAAATGTGATTACAGCTTGTCATAGAAGCAGCAGATATTGAATGACCCCCTTTGGGAAGATGGGGGTGTTGTTGAACATGATCCCCTCACCTGGACATAGAGGCATTCATGGCGAGTGCTGGATACGGGTGACGAAACCCTCCCGGAGGGATGGAGTACATGTGCTGGCCCTGCCTGAAACACAAGAGCACAAAGTCAGGAACAAAACACAGTCACAGGGGTAAACACTGCTAACTCATCAACTCAACAGGCAGCTCCACCAGTGGGGTTATGTTTATAGATAACCACTTCAAATAAGTCAAATTAGGTAATAGGCATGTAATGTTCTTTTGTATTCTCATTTGTTTTTGGAACCCAGTAATTTCCAGATGCAAATAGTAAAAAATAACCTCATTCTACAAATACAAACACAAACATTATTATGATGTAAATTATTATATTGTTCAAAACCAACATGCTAATTAGGACATGCAACATCACACATTTACAATGCAACTCCACATTATACAAGCGCAGAGAGGGCTCATCCTGGTTGGTGGATACTCACTGTGGCATGAGCCATCCTAGCGGGTGTGCTATAGAGCCGACAGCTCCAGGCGACAGAGGGTAATACGGGGAGAGCTCCGATGGGTGTGGGGTCCGGGGGATACCTTCAAGAGACAAAGAGAAACTTTAAAAAAAAAAAAAAAAAAAGAAAGATGGTCACTGCAAAAGTGTGTGTTTTCATTATAAGCATCACAGAACATTTATGATCTTCTAAGAGATACTATTCTTGTTTTTTTGAGTTGTTTTGCTTAAGATGTTAATTAGCCCTACTTTAATAATCTACATCCTACAATTTAAGTTCTTTATGTCACAGTCGACTGTGGTCAGTTAAAAGTGCTGCATAGTTGCAGAGTAACCGGTTTTCACGGTGGAAAAATAGAAACCTCTAAAACCAAACAAGCTCCACTCAGCCATACACTCAGTATATTTTTAGTGGTTGGACTTTAAATTATGGCTGAACACATTTCCTATGCCTTCATACTTGACTCATAAGAGAAGAGTGAGAACGGTACAGTTATACAGTAATGATTCATAACAGTCTTTCTAGTATTGCTATCTATCTATCTATCTATATATATATATATATAAAAAAAAAATATTGGCTTTACCTGTTTTGGGGTCTAGTATTTCTGGTGAGAGGTGGGAAGGTGGCGTGCCGGGGGAGAAGTGTTCGTTGCTGTAGGTGATGAGTGGCGTCAGAGGATGGACGTGGTGGGCATGCTGGACCACTGGGACTTTATTGGACTGAAAAATAAAACAAGAAAAAACAAATACATTAAAATCTAAGGTTATTGGTATGGACTTCCTTCATGTGAACAAGACTGAATACATGGTTCAATGTCGGCCATTGTTCCAGAGATCTGCATTTAGTAAACAGGAGTCGTCATGTGTGAGTGGCCTGCATGGTAAACATCGTGTGACTAGCCCTGTGATGCAATCTGGAAGTGCACCAAGGAACACTAAAAAGCCTTGCAGACACATGCCAAGTGCATTACGGCTATTTAGTGGAGGAGAGAACTGTTTGTTCAGTCCAAACCAGAAAAACAGCAGTGGCACCAAGTCCAAAAAGTCACATCCATGACCCACATACACAAAGACTAAGGCACATCGCAAGTGGAGGGACTATCTTATAACATTATATGACAAACAATTTGACATCCGTTATCACAAGAACGTATATAGCTTGCCCAAAGTATGTAACATTATGATTATGAAAAAACTCTAGAGAGCTCTTATGATTTTGTAGATCAAATAATATTAATAGTAAAATAAACCTGCAAAAGGGATAAAAACTAACTTAACGTGAATAGAATAGAATCAATATGTATACAAACATGCACATACCTATGAACAAAACAGTGATCCACCCAGGCCTAATGTCCTAAGGGCAAATACAAAATGCACACAACACTACACACTGATAAACTTGTTCATTTAAAGTCTATTCATTTCAATTAAGAGTGCAGTTCATTTGCCCAATCTGTGTTACATTATGATTATGAAGGAACACTGAAGACAATCATAATAATAGGCAGCGTCTCTACTTTCATTAGCAGCACTTCGTTCAGCAGTAATTTCCCCTGACTGCCTGGCTGAATGGGGCACTTGTTGGCTCAACTTGTCACATGGGAGGGTCGAGGGATGAGGGGGGAGAAAGGAGTCTTGTTCCTCTAGGCTAACCTTTCTTCAATATCCCCTTCCCCACCCCCCGTCCAAACCTCTCCAGCGTGGTCTGCAGTGAAACAAGGTCCGCTTTCAGACTTCTGTACACTCTCCTCCTGCACCACTCTGAGGATTGTTCCAAATTTTAGCAATGGTCTTTTTCTGATACTTGTTTAAAAAGGGTGCAGTCTTTTCCTCTTTTAAATGTCGGGGAAAATTGGTCCTAAGCACTCTTTGATTCAGGGGAAGAGAAGAAAATATTTACTTGTGTTAAACATGGACACATGGACAAACACTTTGCTTAAGATATGTTAGATATGTTGGCATAGCACCACAAGTAATCAGACAAATGAAAATACGCATTTATTCTGTCAATAACGTATTTTTGTAGTAAATATTTCCTAGTTTACCTACTATAATATGCTTGATTGTACAAAGGTCCAACAAGGGAGAACAATAGCAATAGCTTCTTTACATAGTATATGAGTCAGAAGCAGTGCATTTGTGGTGTAGGTCTGTCTAAGATTTGATCATAACTATAAAATAACAAATGACGTAAACAATATTAGGTCTCTCATCAAATTGTTTAAATGATTCGATGTTCTCATGAGGTCATTGTAAAAGATGTGCATATTTCACATAAACAAGAATACTTTGTATTACTGCCATAATTGATCATACCAGAGAACAAACCCCTCTCCCACACTCCATGTATATTTAAACATCTGTGGATTTGTTGTCCTACTTCATGTGCAATATGCGTGATTTACACGACTTTGAAGGCTGCTGGAGACCTTCCGACCTTGGTGCCAGCACATTTTGGAAAACATTTCTGTGAGAATTGAAAATGATGTATTTTCATAATTCATACATTGGAATACAATAATACAAACATCGAAGAAGCATCTACTGCACAGCAAGTTTGAGATCAGAACCTTGCATTTTAAGAACCCAGTCAATATTTAACCCGTACAGAAACACAAATTGGTCTAAGAGTAAAAATATGATGTCAAATCTAACCAGGACTAATGGCCTGATCATGTTGAAAACCAAACATGAGCGAATCAATTCTACCATTCACATGCTCCACGTGCAGCAGTTACATTTCTGCTCAGCCCTGGACAGCTTCATGCGACTGGTGCAATGAGGAAAACCACATGAGCTGTGTTTTAAACATAAACAGCATTTACTAGGGATGGAACGAGATCTCGTGCCACGAGATCTTGCGAGATCAAATTGCCACGAGACTGTGCACACATGAGAAAAACAATCAGACGAGATTTTATCCTCCATCTTTACATTTGGCTGGGGCATGAAAGGGTTACCCAGTTTTTATTTCTAAGTGACAGGACCTATATTGACGCAAATAATCAGTGCTAAAGTTTGTAAAAAAAAAGTAATATAATATAATCAAATATACCTGCGTCTAAATCACCCACGGACATCAGGGGAACATGCAATGTTTTCCGCACTTAAACACTGTTTGAAAAAGATCCACAAAGAGATATTTAGGCCTTCTTCATCCATAACTTAGTTTAAAGTAGGAAAGAAGGAAAGAGAAGCGCTCCCCCTCTGTCTGTCTTTCGCAGCAGCAGTGGGGGAGAGGGGGGAGGAGTTGGAGCGACAGAAAGAACAGAAGAGCAGATGCAGGTTTAGTCTAATCATTTAAATAATAAAAATGAAGTGTAATAGACACATTGGATATTGAATATACTGTAGTAATCAGTAGTGATGCATGTGGGGATTTTTACACTGCAAAACTGGTGTTAAAGCATAAAGGTTGTTTAACGCATTTAGGCTATTGAAAGCATATGATGAAAATGATTTAATTTGGTCATTCTTATAACTCCATCAACACATAATGAAACCCATTCACAACAAAATATATATAAAGAAATTAACTAATAAAAAAATCATGTGACCAAAATTGTGAATTGATCCAATTATTGTAAATTAGTTCAAAATCTCGTCGTTCTCGTGGACCCTCGTGGACCCTCGTGGACGTCTCGTATCTCGTTGCGTGAAATTCTCGTCCCACCTCTAACATTTATGTGATGGGACAGATAAAGAAACATTTTGCACCTGTTCGCACCGACATTAAGATTAATATAATATGGGACAGAGGTGTTATTTGGGAAACAAAATAATATTATATGTATCATTAATGTAATGAAATAATAATTCAGTGAACACTATTACTACTTAGTTTAGTTGCTCACTGTTATTTCATCTCCAGAGATTTGCATATATTTTGAAAGTTTTTGTTGATATTCCAACAAAACAGAGTCAGTATACAACTTCAAAACACCAAAAGGTCCTCCCCTAAAACCACTTACGAATGCATCAGTGATGTAACAGACTAAAAACTCACAGAGAATTAGAAAACTGCAGAGCCATGGGCAGAGGAGGTGTCTATAATGACAAACTAAAAAGGCAGAGGTGGCAGTACCTCGCCTGGCTGTCCAACTTGGAACACAGCTAAGAAAAGCACAGTGCTTGGTCAAAGTGGGTGGAGGGGTGGATTTCATTCAAGCAAACATGTTTTTGGATCCTGCACATCTGAATTGAATTACTAGGCAAACAGCCGATGGGGAAGAGAGCTTAGAACAAACTGAATAACCCCACAGCTTTGTGTGTCTTTATGCCTGGCCATTCTGGGTGGGAGGCTCAGAGGTCTTTCAAAACTTCAGGAAAGACAGGCAGAAAAGAATGCCCGGCATGCCGCGAAATCCAAGCCTTGTTTGTCAACGCCAACAGGAAGCGGACGTGAGAGGGTACTGACCGTGTCCTATGCTTTTTAAATGGGCCGCGCTCAACAACTGTCATTCATGACAAAGCACAGCGTGTATTTAGTCATCATCACTTTTACAAAAAGTCAATAAAGGAAATAATCTACGTTCAAATGATATTTTAGTTACAACAGAGAAAAAAACTGTGGGACTGAAGCAACACAACACTTCACAGTGTGGTTTAATGTTCAGAATGCTCCAGTAGTATTCTGAACATCAAACCACGTTACATAAAAATGAAGATGAAGAATTAGTGCTATTAAACTGGTTTAAAGCCTTTACTATGCTAGCATGATTATGCATGAGAAAAAGAAATTCTTTGGGGGGAGAAATAAAATATTTTCAACACAGAATTTTCAGGAGGCGTGACTCGAGATAGGGTCCACAAGAACGAGACGAGATTTCAAAATAATTCACTATAAACTGAAATAATCGGATCAATCTACAATTTTGGTCAGATGATTTTTAATTTGTTTATTTTTTTGTGTTGTGACTGTATTTTTATATAAAGTTATAAAAATGACCAATGACCAAAGTTATTTTCATCATATTTTCAGAGGTTGAGCAAGGCATAACCATTTCATGCCCCTGCCAAATGTTAAGACAGAGGAGAGAATCTTGTGAGAACGTTTTTCCCTTGTACGCACAGTCTAGTGGCAATTTGATTTCATGAGATCTCGTGGCCCAAGATCTCGTCTCATCCCTACAAATACTACATAATGTTGCTTTATCGAATAATGAAGGATCTTCAGAGGGCAAATCTCAAAATGATATACATGAAATTATTCTAAAAAGAATATTTTGTCTTGACATATTTTTTATCACATTTTTGTAACAATTTCTGTATGAGTTTAACCAATCGACATTGTGCAGTGGTCTCAGTTCTTTATTCAGTACAGAAGAGGAACCTCTGCATTGGCCCAGCAGGGCTACAGCCCAGAAGATCAGTATTCACTTCAGACTTCCCAAAGCCTTTGATTTCATGATGGATCTCACTTGTTCAATGATGCCTGGTGTAAAATGTGAAAATCTCACTGGAATAAGACCAGCCAGAGATCTGGGGAAAGAATTAAAGTGTACACACCACTTTGAACCAAAAAGCTCACAGTCTCATTTAACTACTAAGCCAAGTTAAAGAGTCATTGTTAAACCAGGCACAAGACAAAAGGCATGTGCGGAATGCCTCTCCAGCTCTTGTCACTTCAATTCACTTAAACAATTTGGTGACTAAGTGACTTATGACATGCTGACAAGGCCCAGTCTCAAGCTCGCTTCATGACTTGAGATGCTAACACAATATTAACACAAAGAGGTTACATAGTGTGTTTCTGTCAAGTGCACACCAGCCCATATTTGAGCAATGAATGAGCAGTCTTTGAGAGATGACCAGTTGTTCCTTGTTAAAGATTCAGTCTTCATCTAATGGAGTGGTTCTCAAGTGGACGCTCAGGGCTTAAATGTGGACCACTGGCAGGATGATTGAATATTGTGTACTTATTACAAGTCTAAATATTTAACAAAATACAAAAATACAATACAAAATAATAAGCGTATGTAAAAGTGGGTCAACTGTGAGAGCAGATGAAGAACACTGCCTTTACAGTGCAGCATTCCATGTGAGTGAGTGCATGTCAAAGTCTTATGAGCAGGTCATATTGCAAGTCACACGATGACCTCAGTGTGGGGGGTCTACACAGTGCTAATGATGTGTTGCTGAAATACAAAGCTAAAAAGCAGCTCTATTCCCTTTAAAAGATCTAAACCCAATAAGAGTATGCGTATGTGTCCAGCTTGGCCACTCGTGATGCTCTGACAGGTCCACCATCCTGCTCACCTGGCCTGCAGCATCTTTGATGTATAATTCATAGCGAAGCTGCACTCTGAACACCCAGCTGAAATCAGGGTTTTGGGGTGCTGTACATTTGTGTGTGTGTTAGTAGGGTACGGTGTGCTACCACTCCTCCCATCACACCAGCAGCATCATATCACTACCAAAACCCATACCAAGTGAATGCTAAACAAACCTGTCTGCTGAATAATTGAAGATCTCAGGCCAGAGTAAGCTGTGATTAGCATACAGGCCTTATGGGCCCAATCTGTACTGTGGCAGGCTGCTGCTCTACCCCAATTTCTCCTATCTGCCTCGGACTTACAGAGACTCAACACTCCTCACACTTGTTCTACATAGTACAGCATAATCAAAAACTTCAGACAGTTAAAAATATACTATTGACAAAAATAAAAGCAGAAAGCTTGTGATAATATATGTAAGTATTGTTTATATGTAAGTAAAATACTGAAATGATTATTTTGGGGATATACTATTTAAATACTGAGTACAATGTGCATAATAAAAATATTTTTAAAAGCTGCATAACATGCTGCAAAATATAAATAAAGCAAACTTGCAATGTAATTTTCAAGGATATAAGTTATATTTCTACTCTCATGTTTAAGTTTACTAATCATTCATTATTTGTGGGATACTTGAACCTCAACCAAGACATTAACAAGCACACTGGAGCACTTTTTGAATTGATTGCTAAATATTGTAATATCAATAATTACGATCATAATTATTATCATTTGGATGACTAAAAATACCAAGACCCTGCTGGACACTAACAACTCAGTTAAGGATCTACAAATCATTATCTGGAAGATATGCAGACTCTTACATGTGAGAGTTACTATTTTAAAAAAAATCAAGTCAATAATCATTGCTTGCATCCCTCCTCGTCAGTGCCTCCCTTATTTGTCCCTAGTTGTGTAGGCCCTGGGCAGTAATCCTTGGCCCCACATGTGCACCCCTCTCCCCCTGCTCTCATTAGTGCAGTGTGGGCTCTGGGAGGAGGCAGACCTGGGGAGGCAGCCTGCTGCTCGCTCACTCCCACTGCACTGGGCTGGAGTAATGAGCATATAATCAGGCTGGCTCCCTGTCAGCAGCCCGCACAGAGGACCAGTGGGCGCCCGGCCCGGAGTGGGGGTGAGGGCACAGCGGGCACACACTCTCACTCCTCTGTCTACCTCATATTAAAGCTCTTCTTGTCACATGACCTTTTGAATGCAGGTCACCAGATCAAGCACTCGCTGTGAGGCTTCCTCCTTAGTTCACTTGAGTAAAGTGATATTTAATACTACTGTAAATGTTAATCACGTTCACATTTTATTTTTCTTTTAGAATGTTAGTGATTGTGCAGCTTGAACTAAAGAGAATATGTTACATCTAATGTAGAATAAAAGTACAATCATTTAATTTAATCTTTAAATTAAACTTTGATTTGAAAGGACGAAGGCAATAAGTGGAAACAATAGACTGTAGACTTTATAAACATTAAATGTTTTATATTCTTTCTTGCAGGTCAAAAGATGTATAATAACTCATGTCTGGAGCAGTCTCAGACAATGCATTGTGTGGCCCCATCAGTATAAATGGGCAAGGTCACATTGAGTTCAGCTTATTTTCTTATAAAATGTGTAATTGGTTCTCATTGAGACAGAAATCAGCCTTACATTCCCACGAGCAAACTCTATTGCCTTCACAACAGCTTCCCTTTGACTGTGGTCAATGAGCACTTTGTCATGTGCATCACAGCGATTATGAGATCCAGTGAATCTGCCACAGGCTCAACAAGCGTGTCTGTCATGTCAGGTCAGGAGGCTGAGCCCGAATGACTCCTTTAGCTAAAGTAAGGGACAGTTGCTCCACACTTCATGTTTGACTTAACACCATAACAACCAGGAAGTACCCTCAATAAACCCAACAAATGGAATAGACTCCTCCAAAAGTACAACACCATGACTAGATCTTATCTGAACACACCTCAGAGAAAACCACAAGCCAAACAGGTCTGTGAGGTCCTGCATGGACTAACTCCAGTGAGACGCCAACAGGACAAGTTCACACCTGAGTCTGAACAGCTACACAAATGCTCCTAGCAGTGGACATACATTGGACTGTATACAGACGGTCAGAAATATACAGACTGTGACACTGGGACTTGTGGGAAAAGCTGGATGGAAACACGAACTTTTAAATGCACACTATAATGTCGTTATTGTGAATAACCACATTACACTGATAGTTTGATTACAGCATTATGCTTTGCAGTAAATGGATTCCCCAAAATAAGCAAGATTTCTTGATAATTAGATTAATGCCTTGATGCCTGAAGGAAACATCCCATTAGCTGAATGGTTCCATTCACAAATGCAAACCCACCAGTATATGGATTATGATGGATTCCTCTGAAATGTAACCACAGTTAACAAATATATGTATATATTTAAATGTTCATATATAT
>KN478758.1:0-18037 GCA_000787095.1 Periophthalmodon schlosseri
AATAGCGCAATATGGGCCCTTTAAATGTTCCCTTCATTTTTATTATTTATATATTAACTTCAGCTGTAATTTGACTTTTTTTTTATTCTTTTGTCTCCAGCTCATTTCTAAAGCAGAGAAAATCATCATGGCCCGAGCGAAGGAATCCAACAAACACATTCGCTTTGATGACTGAGTGAAGTTTCACACAGATGGGTCCTTTTGTCTATAATTTGAAACAATATCTTTACCGTCTGAACTAGAACGTGTCAGATTAATTTTGCACTGGAGACAAAATGGCTGCTTTTTATTTTAGTATTCCAACATTTTTAAGTGTCATCTTTCATTTATTAGAGAAATTGTACAGTATGTAAATAGAGCTTTTAAGGTTCTCCAGTGAAATGTGGAAAAATCCATTAATTTTTTGGTTTTTTTTAAATAAACAGCATTTTTTGATTGATGTGTTGCGCCTGGTTTTGACGAGCTTTAAAGGGCTCATATTACCTCAGTTTCAGATCTATATTATGACATTGTTTCCTCGTCACAAACAGACCTGGAGTTGATTTGTTTCATTCACATGTTTAACACACAAATGCTCCATATTTAGGCTGAGTTCTTTTCTCAAACTGAAAACACTCTGTTCCACCTTGTGATGTCATGTGGTAATACAGGAAGTGCTCCACTGTGTTTTAAATTCCACATACCTTCACTAGAATCATTTGGATGATTTCAACCCTGGAATTGCCAAACTCTACTGAATGTCAAAATGTCAAAGGTAACTGTGAACTTTTAAAACTGTCACTACATGACATCACAAGGTGGAACAGAGCATTTTGAGCTTTGTAGATGTAGTCAGACTAATAATACAGGGTCACTCAAACATGTGTAAATGAAACAACACAACTCCAGGTATGTTTTGGATGAGGTAACAGCATTATAACATGGTTTAAATCTCACAAGAGTCAATTTTGCGTAAAGGGAAGGATACATCGAGCTTTACAAAAAAATGTAAAAAAAAAAAAAGCTGTCGTCACTACACTTCTCTCTGCTTCATATATTTATTGCATGAACCAGCTCGTGTGGCTCTGTGGGAGGCCTCCTAGCTTCCACGCCGTGAACCATCTGGGCTTGGTCCTTGTCCATGTCGCTCCCTGTCCAAGTTGCTCTTCGGTATTCAAACCCTCTCATCCCGTTGTCGGCGCTCTTGTCCTCACGGTTGTCATGACAACAGTTACCGTTGCGCATTGGAAAAGAGATTTGATCCAAACCTTTCCCCCGCTGCTTTTTGCCGTTTAGTTCGGAGACGGGGCGAGGCGGAAGTTCCCATGGTTTGTAGGCGTCCCTCATCGTCGTGGTCCCTTTTACGAAAGGCGAGTTGCTTGTGTGAACGCTCTGCCTTGGTGGCTTTATAGGCGTCCTTCTTTGGAACGCGTGCTGTATGTAATCAGCGCGTGTTATTGTTAGGAACCGGTTCTTATTGTCATGCTCAAAGCTTGGTAATTTTCTATTCTTCTTATGGGGAACCGAACCGGGATACGACTCTGACCTGCAGTGGACACAGCTCGATGATCCGCCCAGTTGCAGGCCACTGGTTTGGTTCCTCGGCTTGTCCAGTCTCATCTTGGGTTGCACTGGATGAGGGACGAACGAAGACCTGTAGCTTGTTTGGTTTTCAATCGGCTGTATTTCTTTGCCGTCTTCTTCTAAAGCCATACCTTGGAACACTTTGAGGTTGTGGTGGGGTTTGTAAGGCTCGGGCTTGTAAAGTTTCCATTCTGGGAAGTCACCTACAAGAGAAACAATCTGAGAATTCAAATACATAAACATAAAAAAAACCAAACGTAATAATAATGGACCATATTTACATCTGTAGGTGGTTGTCTTTAGGTTGCCATGGTTACAGCAACACATCTTGGGAAGGGAGTCTGTGACCTTGGGCAGTTTAGAGGGGTGACTGATCCATTTTGGGGCCATGTAAAAAGATCTGAAACACATTGACAAGTTTTGTGGTTATCTCAGGTTTCCCACAATGCAATTCAAACCACTGGCGTCTGCTTACACAATGCAATTTGCCTGTGCATCTGTCTCAGTATCTATTCACCCACTGTCAGTAACATTTTGTATAAGCTACATTTTTTCTTCTTTAATAAAATACGTTTGTAGAACACAATAATCTACAGTAACAGGTAAAGCGTATCCATATCCTAGAATCTTTTTGGATGATTTCAGCCCTGGAATTGACAATCTCTACTGAACAGAAGGTAAAAAGTAGCTGTTAACTTAAACTACCGCTTCATGACATCACAAGGTGGAACAGAGCATTTTGAGCTTTGTAGATGTAGTCAGACTAATAATACAGGGTCACTCAAACATGTGTAAATGAAACAACACAACGTGAATGAAACAAAACACATGTATGTTTTTGAGAAAACAACATTATAACAAGAGTCAATTTTGTGTAATATAGGACTTTTAGAAATAATGCATTTATCTTATACAGCGCTTTTCCAGATGCTCAAAGTTACTTTACTCATATTCTGTGGTAACTCTGATTGTAGCCACAGCTGCCCTGATGTAGACTGACAGAAGCAAGGCTGCCAATCTGCACCACTGGCCTCTGCAATGACCTCCTACGCTCTCACTCTCACACACACAAACACTCATGCACATACACACTCCTTTCTTTCTTTCTTTCTTTCTTTCTCTCTCTCTTTCTCTCTCTCTCTCTCTCTCTCTCTCTCTCTCTCTCTCACACACATACACACACATACACATACACATACACACACACGTTCACACAAACGTTCTCTCTCACACACACACACACACACACACACACACACACACACGTACGTACGTACGTACGTACGTACACACACACACGTACACCAGGCAATGTGGGACAAGTGTCTTGCCAAACACATGGTGTTCCATGGTCTCCCATCCAAGACCAGGCCCGGTCTTGTTTAGCTTCTGAGATCTGACGAGATCAGGCTTTGATAAGGAGGTTTGCCCACTACAGTGTATTAACCAGCAGTGACCCATCAGAGTTTACACAGTTACAGTTTTAGCTGATGCATCTCTATGGACATTTTGCCCGCTTCAAACATGGCGGATTTCCATGGTAACGTTGTTTTTTGAGGTTACATCCTGAGCTCTAGTTACATTTGGACATAACGATAAAAGGTCTTGTGCGTAAAGTAAGTGGACACAATCTATAAGTCCTAACGTCATTGTTATCTTTGTTTTCATTTTCAATTTAGAAATTAGAAAATCTACAGTTTCAGCTTCACAAATCTGTCAAAATCCCAGAGTGGGAGTATCTTAAAATAGACAGTTTGTACCACAGAAATGCTTCTTACCTCATGCTTGGTTGTACCACATGCGCCTTTCTTCTATCCAAACTAGATCTTCGCTACAGGCCCACGGAATCAACTTAATAATTTACCGTAGGAACATGGGTCATGTGTGGTGAACAGGAGCGTGCAGTGACAGAATCTAAAAATAAACACTAATGCATTACGCTCACGACGGGCCGTTGTCAAGGCGAAGGCGCGCGCACAACCAAAAACGCTTTGAGCTTTCCAAACCAACAGATGAGGCGACTTTTTTATTATTAATTAAAATAATTTTAAATCTTAATTCATTTTTTTTTTTTTTTTATAGAATTGTCGGGCTCATTACACACATGGGCGTTTAATGGATGGGATCTTATGAGCTTTTTTACGTGATTTAAAAGGACATCCCCATCTGTCACCACGTTTTCAAATTCAAGCACATGTCAACTTCACTCATCACAGTTGGCACGTCCTGCTCATGCCCTCGTGCTGGAACAGGCGAGATCAAATCCGTGGAAGTATAATAAAGTCTTCTAGACCCATGATCAAATCTCACTGACTCAAAACAGAATTTATGCTGTACTAGGCGTGATTTGCCTTTTGTCCACTAGATGGAGACAAATATTCGAGCATTTTCCACAGTGTATTGTCCCCGTTGGTCCGCATGAAGTACGGGCCCGTTCACACAGTCCTCCGTTATAGGCCTGTATGTTTACTGCAAAGGGGAGGAAGACTTTTTTTTAATGTAGTTTATCTTACGTGACTATATA
Organism: Periophthalmodon schlosseri; assembly: GCA_000787095.1. Taxonomy (NCBI): domain Eukaryota; kingdom Metazoa; phylum Chordata; class Actinopteri; order Gobiiformes; family Gobiidae; genus Periophthalmodon; species Periophthalmodon schlosseri. Next base: position 4,088 of record KN478758.1, read on the forward strand.
CTTACATGTAGGTCTATAAGAAAAAATATAACTTTTATATTTAATTATGCAATGTTTTCAGATAAAAAATAAAGGCAAAAAATGCCATTGGGACATATATTTGAAAATGTTTTGAGCCAGATGCTGTAAAAACAAACATACTGACCATAGACTGTCTAGTACTGACGCATTTTTGAATATCTTATTTAGTATTTGAGTAAACAGACTGAAAATTGGTGTGAACGTTTTAATTTTGCCTTATTTGAGGACTGAGAGTAAAAACTTTCATCAGGTCCAACAAGATTAAGAACAAGATTGGAAAGTTTTGTGCACAGGCGCTGTTTAAGCAGTGATCTTCATGTCCATATGTGAGAAATTAGCATTTTGCATTTTACCCTCTTATATAAATCTACAGAAGCAAGTTGATAAAATGAAATAATAAACCGTCTTTACATGCAGATTGTTTCCAGTTTAAAGGGCCCATTTTAATCTATTTTCTGATCTGTTATAATGTTGTTTCCTCATCACAAACAGACCTGGAGTTGTGTTTTGTTTCATTCACACATGTTTAACACACAAACCCTGCATATTTAGGTTGAGTTCTTCTCTCAAACAGAAAACACTCTGTTCTACCTTGTGATGTCACGTGGTAATACAGGAAGTGCTCCACTGTGTTTTTAAACTCCATACACCTTCACTAGAATCACTTGAATAATTTCTCTACTGAACAAAAGGTAAAAGGAGCTGTTAACTTGAAAACTACCACTGAATGACATCACAAGGTGGAACAGAGCATTTTGAGCTTTGACTAATAATAAAGTGTTACTCAAACATGTGTGAATGAAACAAAACCCAACTCCAGGTATGTTTTTGAGGAGGTAAACGGCATTAAACACGGCTTAACGCTCACAAGAGTCAATTTTGTGTAATATAGGACCTTTAAGGCTGAGGTTATAACAAAAAAACTCCCAAAAAAACCAGCAAAGATTGGCCTGTAGTGTCTGGCGTTGAGGCTACCTCATTGTGTAAGAAAGTTCTTTTGTCAGTGGCAGATGGTATTTATGTTCTTTTCATGTTTGTCATCCTCTCCAGCACAGAGCTTGTGTTACGCACGTCTTACTCAGAGCACACCAGTGTTTTGTGCCATCTTTTTTTCATTATAAGAACTATGAGCTCAACACTATCAGCGCAATTGTCATCTCATGATTCTCATTCAAACACAAAGCAGACATCAGAGCACATTTGAATTCATGTCACAGTCCACTCCAGTTGCTTTTTACATCTTCTGCTGATGTTCTTTGGTGGATGCGATTAAGTAATTTACAGCTGCTCCACTGCGTTTCATTATGTGGTGGGCTACTTGTATATTGTGAAAGGGAAAATGCGAAGATGTTCTAGTTATATCGCAATTTTATGTTTTGTATTAAGGAACGAACATAGACTGTGTATAGAAGTGGACTAAAGGAGTGTCAGACCTGTTGCTCACACCAGCGGGAGCAACCACTGGGAAAGAAGGCGCCTGATTTGTCTGTTATTAATGTTCATATCTTGATTTACAGACAAAATAGCGAAATAAAAATACTAGGATCATGTAGAGCAGGTTAATACGAACATTTTAAGACCATAATGACGAGGCTCACTGCAGCAGTTACAGAGAGAGGGGCAATAGTTTTTCAATAGAAAATGAATTGGAGCCAGAGTCGATGGAGCCGGAAGCGCGGCCATGATCACTTCCCATTTGGAACGCGGCGGCTAGCGGGTTAGCTATGTCCATTTATATATACAGTCTATGGAACCGATTCAAATCAGCTGTTTTTAGTGTAGACTTTCCTCCATTATTTAAATCCAACAGATCATGAAAAATGTGACATACAATGGGGTTAGCAAACACCTGCCCCCTTACACTCTATATACATATATAGTTTGACATTTCACCATCAATATCTTCAACATCTTCAACATCTTCAAGTATAGACCAAGTGAAAAGTGCTTTTGCTTATGGAGCAGGTCAGAAGTGGAACACACTGCTGCTCATTTACCAGAGCTCGGAACACTGGCGGCATTTTCAAAATCACAAACATACCTGGAGTTGTGTTTTGTTTCATTCAAACAAACCCTGCGTATTTAGGCTGAGTTCTTCTCTCAAACACAAAAGACTCTGTTCCACCTTGTGATGTCATGTGGTAATACAGGAAGTGCTCCACTGTGTTTTTAAACTCCACACACCTTCACTAGAATCATTTGGATCATTTCAACCCTGGAATTACCTTTTGTTCCTCAGAGATTGGCAAAATGGAGCTGTTAACATGAAAACTACCATTACATGACATCACAAGGTGGAGCAGAGCATTTTGAGCTTTGGAGATGCAGACAGACTAATAATAAAGTGTTACTCAAACACGTGTGAATGAAACAAAACACAACTCCAGGTATGTTTTTGAAGCGGTAACAGCGTTATAACATGACTTAAAGCTCACAAGAGTCAATTTTGCGTAATACAGAACCTTTAATACCACAGAAGTTTGCTGTTACAATGCATTTAACAGTTGTCTCGTGTACAGAGAATTGCAGCCTATAGGACAGAGCAGGAAAGTGGTTAATGGTTCATAATGACTACTTTGCTAGACTCAAGGCTGCCTGCCCTGCTTTTTGACAATTGCTCCTAATTGAGCGCAGGGTCCACATGTTGGGAGGCGTGTTATTAGGGGGCGAGCAGAGAGAGACAGCTCACAGTAGCAGCCAGTCCTGTCTCCTTTTACGCACGCTTTTATTCTGCCCTCTACTTCTATATTACATTATTTTCTCTGTGGTAGTCGGCAGCTACGTGCAACAAGTTTACCGGACCCACGCAGTCTCCCGTAGCTTAGTGTATTTTCCGCGGAGCTGCCGTCGCTTCTGGTAACGGCGCGCTCTGATTGGTGACACGCGCCAAATGCGGTTCGCTCCCAGCGGCAGCGCGTGCAGCAGTTTTATCTACACTAAATGATCACCCCGGAGGCAAGACGAGCGTCAAAGTGCGAGGCAAACATGGAGAAAGAAACCCAGAAGAGACGGCAGTGTCACTCCACAGCGTTGGGACTGATCTCGTCGCTGTTCTCGGTGGCTTCTGTCGCCCTCTGCGTCTTTTTGAGCTTTAACGCGGCTGATATTAGGAGCCGAGTGTTGGATTTGGAGAGCGGGAAGCGCGAGAACACCTTTGGCTATTCGGTGGAGGATTTAAACTCGTTAATTCAGCAAAGAGTGGACGAGCTATTATCTCAGGTGAGCATTTTTTTTTAAATTAATTATTTATTTTTTGTAAATTGTCCAACTTTATAACTGCAAACCTCTCGACCATAACCAACCCAGTTATTTATCAACGGGGCTAAATCATGTGCTAATTTGTTTGCTAATTTGAAAGCACGTGCTGATGAATGAAAACGTGTTCGTTGTTTGAAATTGCAGCGCTCCTATGAGAACTACGCGAAAATACGCACCGCCAGACAAACCTCACCTGAATGCAACTGCCCACCAGGTAAGACCCCCTCCACACACACTCACACACACACACACACACACACACCATCGTACTGTCCGCGTGCGTCACTGTTATTAGGCCTCGCGACTTGGCTTTGTATTGAAAATGAATGGGAGTCTGTGGGATTGTGTTTCATTGCATTTGCACAGATGATCACTATGAAGGAGGCGGGCAGCTGACACTTCAGGCAAGTTACCTGAAATTCCCGTGTTTGGCCAGTAGATGGAGACATTTAGTCCTGTTTACTGCATTGTTCTGATTTAAAATGAACACGGGGGCCAGTGTGGAATCTTCAAAGTTGTTATTTGTGATTTGAACAGTAACGATATACAGTATTTAGAGTTAATTATAAGTAAAGTCACGTGTCACTGTAAGTTAGCAGTGACACGTGACTACGCTGATCGGACTGAACCGTTTTTGTTACTGCTGTTAGCGCCTAGATATTCAATCCTATTTCCATCCATTTTCTTCCGCTTATCCGGGCAGCAGTCTAAGCAGGGACTCCCGGACTTCCCTCACCCCAGACACGTCCTCCAGCTCCTCCGGTGGGACCCAAAGGCGTTCCCGGGCCATCCCAGAGACATCAATCTTATTTTTATAGCACATTTTAATACAACGTCAGCTGCGCAAAGAGCTTCACATAAAAAAAAAAAAGTCTACAAAAAACAAATATACATAGGAAACATAGGAAAATAACATTAAACCAATAAAACCCCAATAAAACACCAAGATATCGTGTCTAGCTAGAATTAAACGATATGGTGAGTGAATATCACATAACATATTACAGATAGACCGAATTATCGAGCTGATTTTTAAAAACTTTTTAGCGTATGGGCTATTGGCCTTAAATCTCCAGCACAGACCGATATTTTGTTTTGGTCGATTTACTGCCTAAAAATACATACAAAGCTTTCCATTAACACTTTAATAAGAAGAGATAGCTGCACAAAACATGACTGCACAGCTCTTTCATAGGTTTTTGGTAAAAAAAAATGGCTTGGGTGGAGTTTGTAGTAAATTTTAATGACATAATTTGAGAAAAATAATCGAAATTGGTCCTTATATCGGCACTAAAATATCGGCAGAGCGTATCAGCCATCGAACAATCGGTTGATCTTTATGACATATTCTGCATTGCTCCAGTCAGTGCAGTGGCTGAGTGGTATAAGCCTGTGTCCATGGTCTTTTTTTAATGTGAATTTTAGACAATATTGATTTTGTTTGTTGTTTTGAGACAATTACTGTCCAGCCAAACCTTTTAACTACTTGTATATAAGTGCTAAGTATAAGTGTGTTTTTCTCTGGACAACCACTCAACAAATTGCCTCGTGAAACTTTCAAACTACGTCAGGGTTCAGACTGTGGAATTTCACTGTTCTGACATGGAAAATGGATACTTTACCTTCAGAACAGCAGAGTGAGTGAGCGTTGACATTCTTGTGCACAGGAGAGATGGGACTATTCTTATATAGTGTTTTTCCCAAGGACACAACAACAGCATTCATCTGCGCTGGACTCACACCGCCAACCTGTGGGTCCGTGGATCTGACCGCTCAACCGATGATGTTTATGTCGCGAGCGGGATTCAAACTGCAAACCTTCACCGAAGGAGTTTATGTCGCGAGCGGGATTCAAACTGCAAACCTTTGGATCAGTGGGCAAACGTTCTACCAACTGAGCCATTAGACCACCAGAATGTGCAGAAAAAACGCTACTTATCCACGATGTTCTCTTAGATCAGTGTTGTTCTCACTTATAACAAGGTATAAACAGGGAAACGAACTTCATTATAATATTTTCCAGTACAAGATTTGAGTACATTTAACATGTTGAAACGGTAAAAAAGTGATCTTAGGTGCGATTATTTTGGCTATGATGAACGCAACACAAAATATATATATCGTCCCAGCAAAAGGAGGGGTGGGAAATGGGTAGAAGGAGGCTGACGTTTATGTTGGGTGAGAACTGAGGAAGTCTAACGAAGGAAGTTTACTTAAATACTTACATTTGTTTGACAGCGTATTCAACCATAACTGAATAGAAATAACAGTAGAGTAACACGTGAGAGACAGTACCTCATATTGTTGGCACTGTTGGTAGTTCTGTGTTTGTATTTGGCGTAAAACTTGACATCCATCTCCTCCAACTCTGGCACGTCGGACATGATAATTAATATTAGCGCAGCATAATGCATAACAAAAGGCCCAGAGCGGACCCGAGTTGGTCCAAGTGAGCCATGTGTGAACCCTGTCCACTGGAGTTCTACCTGCAGCAGGAAACTGACATGTTTTCACAACTTCTTCAAGTGGGCTGAAAATGGATCTGCGCTGGCCCATATGGAAACGGGATACAGTAAGTGTGAACACCGTGTCGCTGACCTCTCCGGCAGTGACAAAGAGCAGAGCCGCGTTTGTGGTGGACGTTCCGAAGCGTCGTCCAGGTGCTGTTTAGCATCTGGGCCTGGAACAACGCAAAGACGATGTGAAAGACATGGCTCCGGCTTTATTGGACTCGGTGACCTCTGAACTTTACAGAGACTTATAAAAAATGCCTAAGTTTGAACTGTTGTGCTTCCCAGCTGTTCGTTAAGATCTGGTAATATCTGTGTTAAAGGAACATCGTGTAACTCACCGTGTAACTTTTTGGTTGAGGGTCGCTACCTGATTGTCTCCATGGAGATTTTATTGCTTTGCCTGGAATGAGCCACAGTACGGCATCTGAAGTTGTGTTTGGAGTGGTTCGTGCATGTTTGAGTAATTTTTAATTGAGTAATCTTTAATTGCCATATTGCAAATTAACCTCTGTTTTCACCACCACCGGCACACGTCCACTGCTCTGTACTTACTTCGTTCTTCAATTTTATTTTCTTAATCTGTGATACGTGTAGGACTCGGCAGCGTCGCGTAGTCATTTGGGTACTACTATCCATCGGAGGTGCCGTCAACTTCACGGCTCTTTGTTCTAATGACGTTTACGGCAACGTCGGCTCCCATCGGGCATCGCAGTTTTCTAACGCAGAAGTCAGCGAACTTGTTTCTTTTATTAAGTCGTTTTAGATGAATATTGCGATTTAAAATGTGCAAATTCTAACATAATGATCCACGGGTGTCAGAGATTATAGATATATAGCAGACACAAGCACAAGAGGTCTGCTTTAAGGTATATATCTAGTATGTTTCATGAGGTTTTTTTTTTCATTGCTCAGAAATAAAACATAGTTAACAGAAATGTTACATATTACACCTTTAAATAATGTAAGGACAATATACTAGACAATATTAGAACATCTGGACTCGAGAATCTCCAGTTCTTCACATGAAATGAGTGTGAACTGAACTACAGGCTCATATACAGGACACAGCAGTACTGCAGCACTTATTATATTAAAAAAACTGGACATTTGTGATGCCGTGCAGCTTCATTCAACATCATTTGAAATGTGTTTTTCTTCATAACTTTTGAGCCGTACTTTTGAGAGGAAAGTTGAAAAAATAAACAAGTTATTATTCCATGATTTGTGATGATGACCACACTTAGTATAAGTAGAGTTCTAAATGAGCCATGTTTGAAAGTTTTCACAAGTGGTTTGTCAATAGTGAATCATCTGCTGAGTGGGAATTCCTTCAGTAATGAACTAAAGTACTGGAAGTATTAACCATAATTGGACGCTCCCAATCACGCCGCGCTCTGATCTCCCTCCCAATCATATGCCTGCTATTTATTTCCTCCCACCGCATTTCTGTTAAGGCCCAAAATAAAACAAAGACAAGAGTTTAGTTCAAATGGAGCAGAGCGAGGATAAAACCAAGACGGCTTTGTGCGTAATCTCAAAGACTTTGCAAATTTGATTAAAGAAATTTATGTTCATTGTTTCTTTTAAGTCGCCAATGGACAGTGTATGAAAGACACATGTTGCATGCAAGTATTGTATGCAAAATAGAGCCTTCAACCATAACTATCTGACCACTGACCGGAGCGGCTCATAGCACATATTATCTGGAATTATGGTGGAGGACGAAACTGTTCTGTCATCCCAGTTTGAGGCTGTAAAAATAGACGATTCTTAGTATTTTAGCAATTTTAACGTGCGCCAAGTTTGGATGGCTAAAGGGATGGAACTGGTCAAAGAAACTCCAAAACGGCAGCTCTGGTGGAGTTGGAAGCAGAAGCAGGGCCAAGTAAAACGGCCAACTACTTTGGATTTCAGCTGTGGTTAAAATAAAGAGTGGTCAGTTCTATCTTTGGTCTTCGAGGAGGTTTATATGACAAATTACTAATTAGAACTGACCCTTAGAATCTGTGTATTGTTTTAAATGGGTAACTGAAGCTATGTGCTGCTCCTGGGAGTTCTTTTTTCACTGTAATTGGTTAAGTCCAACTGCCACTCAGAGCTTGACCAATAGGAGGAGTGGGCGAGCAAAAGGTTTCATTTTTGAAGAGCTGCATTAAGATAGCTGCATATTAATATTAATAACAATAATGACGATACTACTACTACTACTACTACTACTACTACTACTACTACTACTACTACTACTACTACTAATAATAATAATAATAATAATAATAATAATTCAGGGTTTGTCCAGACGCTCAAGGTCGCATTACAATTTTGTGCATTATTGTAGCCACAGCTGCCCTGGGACAGACTGAGAGAAGCGAGGCTGCCAGTCTGCACCATCGGCCCCTCTGAACTCCACCACAACACTCACGCACACACCACTTTCATACTAGGCAATGTGGGTGAAGTGTCTTGCCTAAGGACACAACAACACAGCTTTTGCCACTGGCGCCCCCCTGTGGCATCTTGTGTTCCCAGCCGTCTCCCATCTAAGTACAAACCAGGCCCGGCCGGTTTGACCACAATATGAGACATCCATAGACTGTGTAAAGACGTGGACTAAGTGAGTGTGACGTCACCCATAGTGTTTGGATCCAGTCAAATGAAGCTCGTCGATGCTAGAAGTTATAGGGGGTTCTGACCGCGAGTATCATAGCAACCAAAGAACCAATCCGGAGCGAGGCTGTTGAAGGTAACGCCCCTTCCCGCCCGCACCGCGGGTTTAGCAGGGAGCGGGCGCTTAGCAACGCTGTCAATCAAACCTGTTGCTAACGCTAATGCTAAAAAAGGCACCTGATTTACCTGTTATTAATGTTCATATCTTGATTTATGAACAAAATTGCGAAATAAAAACCCCAGGATCATGTAGAGCGGAGCCATTGGAGCCAGAGTTGATGGAGCCTGAAGTGCGCCCATGATCACTTCCTATTTGGAACACGACGGCGAGCAGCTTAGCTATGTCCATTTATATATACAGTCTATGGAGACATCACAGAACGTAAATACATGAATATAAAACAATTTAGAAGTATGCAATATTATTTGCATCAAGTGCATTCGTTCTGTTGTTAGCCTCTGTTGTATTTCAAAGGCGGCCCGTGGTCCCAAATGTGGCCTCTTTTTCTCAGGGAAGGGTCCATAAAGTGCTTTTCACAGTCCTGACTTTATGGAGTGGCTGTATAGACAGAGCAGTGGTGCATAGCTTCAGGATATGTCATAGCTCTCTTCTATATCAGTGCCTTTTGTATTAGATCTGAATGTGAACGTGAGCTTGACATATAGGACATATATTACCTTGGTAGACCGACCGATGTAGAGAAAGTCTTTTAGTCATAACATTTAGAGTCAGAGGGATTTTTATTATAAAATCATACCAACTGCCGTATATACAATTTTATGCATGACCTCAGCTCCTGCGCTCAGAATATAAACAGTGAGGTCAGCCTTATAGAACAGCAGTGAATGTGTGTCAAAGGCCTGTGCTTGAGTGTATAAGTGAGATGCTTGGGTAAACAGAAACAGCATAGGCAGATTGAATTTAATGTTGGAGACAGTGGGTGACATGCTGTGCCAATGTCCCTGTGATACTTTATATTAGTGATAGTGATGTGATCGTGAACGAGTCGGCTCTTTTGAACGGTTCCTTAGCGTGAACAGTCGGATCATTTTTCTTTGTGGTGTAAAGTGTATGCGTTTTTATCCTGATTAACACTGAACCGACACAAGAATCAACACAGCAGCAGAGCAGCCGACACGAGTGAGAGATTTGCGCAGAAAAAACATATTTGGCATCATATTAATAGTTAGTTTTAAGGGTAAACACTCTCCCACGCTCAGTTTGAACCATTTTAAACACATTTAAGCCTTGGTCGTTTCTTTCTGTGATTAGTTTTTTGTTAAAATGAGTTCTCACATTGGCTCCTGTCATATAGATAAATAGTAAAAGAGCCAGTCTTTTGATTAGTTTTTTTTAAAATGAGTTCTCACATTGGCTCCTGTCATATAGATAAATAGTAAAAGAGCCAGTCTTTTGAACGACTCTTTAAATTAACAGATCCAAAAGATTCAGATCTCATAAAAGAGCCAAAAGTCCCACCACTACTTTATATAGATAAACTTCTCAATTTTACTGATCTGATTTGAAACAGCCCAACTAAAATGTGAACTACCTGCACACAACACAGTAATATTTCTTTTTTTCTTTTACAAAACAAACCAGGCCCAGTTTGTACAAAAACGTCATTCACTTGGCGTGCTCCCTGAGTCGAGTCAAACGATTGTTTTAGCTTTGGCACGCAGTTTACGCTCCCATATTTGCGTACCTTCCCCTCCCCCGGGATCAGCATTCCATAGAGGGCCTGTTGTTTAATGGGACCATAATAAAATGTGCAGTCAGCAAACACTGGTGCTCAGCTCGCTCCCTGTTTACTCACCCATACACCCCCACCTCCCCCTCCTCTCACCTGGTCCTGCTTCCCTTTTTCTCACTCGGCAGCGTTTATTGAAGTAAACAGTTAAAAAAAAGCCCAGCAGCTCAACGTTCTGGCGAGTGCTTTTGAAGAAAACTGCAGGATTCAGCTCTGTAAGGAGTCTTGGTTTTAGCCCCAGCGTTTAACACCAGCCCACGACGACTGGGGCTAGAAGGGAGCAGGTTTTCACTTGGAGAAGATTCTTACTTTTCTAATTAAAATCCACGAAAGATACACTCATTTTGACCCTAACCCAACTCCACACACCTTCACTAGAATCATTTGGATCATTTCAGCCCTGAAATTGCTAATCTCTACTGAACTAAAGGTAAAATGTAGCTTTTAACTTGAAAACTACCGCTTCATGACATCACAAGGTGGAACAGAGCATGTTGAGCTTTGGAGATGTAGACAGACTAATAATAAAGTGTTACTCAAACATGTGTGAATGAAACAAAACACAACTTCAGGTATGTTTTTGAGGACGTAACAACATCATAACATGGCTAAAAGCTCACAAGAGTCAATTCTGTCTAATATAACACCTTTAATATGTTTGAAAAGCAAAGGTCTCATCAACCAATCAGACGGCAGTCCTTAGACATGTTCTACAGACATTCAAACCACGTTATATGGCAACTTTAATACTTTCAATTTAACTTGTGCATTTACATGAATTTGGTTTTATTTTGGGTAACTTGAATTTTGCTCTAAATTGAAGAATGGGGGCGACAGTAACTCAGTTGGTAGAGCGTTTGCCCACTGATCCAAAGGTTTGCGTTGCGATTCTAGCCCCTACAGATGAATGCTGTTGTTGTGTTTTTGGGCAAGACACTTAACCCACCTCGCCCCCAGTGTCTGTGTACACTGGCGCGTTAATGTGTGTGAGTGGGTGAGTGGTTCCTTGATGTAAAGTGCTTTGAGTGCCTTGAAGGTGGAAAAGTGCTATATAAAAATTTGACCATTTACCAAGAATATCCAACTGATGAAGGCAAAGGCATAGACCAGCCCAATGTAAAATCAGCGGAATCAACCCTCATCAGCCCAGCTCCCATTATAGTCCATATAGCACATAGCCGTTGAGTATAAGTCCTATCTTTGTGCCAGTTTTGATTCACTTCACAGCTGCAGCGCTAACATTCTAGCTCCATAATCGCCCCTTCTCAACTCCTTGTGGCCAAATCGGGCTACTCTCCCCCTTTCCGCCTAACAAACCGTAGAAATCCCAACGGCCCGATAGACTTACATTTGTGCCAATCTCCTCAGATATCTTCAAGTCGCTGGGCACATTGCAATTAATCACTGACAGGGTTTGAATTAGCTGCCCCGTGAGCTTCGGAGCTGCGAGGTCCCCCTAATAGCTGTGTAATTACTAGGTGCTAGGTAAAACTGCGCAGACTTCCAGGTAGCCGCATGAGCCAGCTGCTTTCAGTTAGCCCAGTCAGATTAGCCTGCATGTAAGCCAGTGAAGTTTGTGAAGTTGAAGCCTGGGAAAACTTAAAAATGCCTGGATCGCAGCGTGAAGGATGTTTTCTAGCTCTGGAAATGAACTTAGTTTTCATTTGAGTGGGTTTGCAGAAGATTAGATCCCCCTCTTCAGAGAACTTGTGCAGATGTAGTGGACGCAGGTAAAGTGTTGCATAAAAAGGCCCACCTAAAAAGTTCAAAGCCCGCTGACGTCCCCAAGCGAAACGAAATGTGACGAATACAACTGTGTCTGGAGAACCGCTGATGTGAACTGAGGACTGTTTTAAAGGTCCTATATTACACAAAATTGACTCTTGTGAGGTTGAAGCCATGTTATAATGTTGTTACCTCATCAAAAACATGCCTGGAGTTGTGTTTTGTTTCATTCACACATGTTTAACACACACACCCTGCATATTTAGGCTGAGTTCTTCTCTCAAGCGGAAAACACTCTGTTCCACCTTGTGATGTCATGAAGCTGTAGTTTTCAAGTTAACAGCTCCTTTTACCTTTAGTTCACTACACCTTGGCAATTCCAGAGTGGAAATTATCTAAATGATTCTAGTGAAGGTGGATGGAGTTTAAAAACAGCGGAGCGCTTCCTGTATTACCACGTGACATCACAAGGTGGAACAGAGTGTTTTCCGCTTGAGAGAAGAACTCAGCCTAAATATGCAGGGTGTGTGTGTTAAACATGTGTGAATGAAACAAAACACAACTCCAGGTCTGTTTGTGATGAGGAACCAACATTAAAACATAGATCAGAAAACAGCGTAATACAAGCCCTTTAAGTGTCTTTGTCATTGTAAAAGTGCTGAGATATTAGAAAACTGAAATTCTGCTGTTGTGGGTGGCATTTCATGGTACAATATATAACACTGTACCATTAGGGCAAAGATTTCCAACTAATGGCTCAAGAGAGACTAATAAAAAAGAGTTACTGAGCTCAAATGTGCTCCTATGGAAGAAACGGGGCTCTTGTTCTTTCTGTTCACCTTCTGTATCTGTGGAGAAGCCAAGCCAACTTTTTCGCTCCATAGGTTTTATTGAACAGTAAGCAGGGGGAGAGAGAGCACAGCGAAGTGTCTGTCAGAGCTGGAAATTGATCTTAAGGTCTTTAAAAGTCACTAAACATAACACGTTTTACAGTTATGATTATTTTAAGAAGAAACATCACAATAGAACAATTCACAATACATAAGTAAACAGGGAATCGTTCGATTTGGCTTATTTTTGTTTTTAAAATTACAATTTTTCCGACTTAGTTATCATTATATTTTTTAGCTCTTATGACCTGTATAATCCAGTGGTGGAAGGTAACAAAGTAAAAGTAGTAAAGTACTATTCTTAAGTACAAATTTTAGGTATCTGTTCTTTACTTAAGTAGATTTTGAAGTGAATACTTTTTTACTTTTACTTCACTACATTTGAGAGCAGTATCTGTACTTTCTACTCCACTACATTTTTGAACAAGACTGAAAAGTGAAAGTATTTGTTATGATTGTGTGAGACCTGCTGAAAGGGCTGAGGGTTTATTTTTTAACACGTTCATAGCAAAACAAAAATTTAAATTTTTTCTATTGAACAAAATTCAGCAGAAATCTGTATCAAAATCACAACATTTGAAGCTTTAAGACCTCAAAATTTGCATGAAATACTTTTACTTTTTACTCTTTAAGTACATTTTTAGACAGGTACTTTAATATTTTTATTTAAGTACATTTTTTCATGTGAGTGATACTTTTACTTTTACTTGAGTATTTCTTTTGCTCCAGTACCTGTACTTTTACTTAAGTAACAATATTCTGATTCACGTTAGCATTCCTACATAAGACTCAGTCACACATGCCTTTCCTGTTAGTCAAAGCTAGATTGAACTGATGAACGTTAGCTAACCACCTTTACCTACTATATCACAGAACTGCTTTTTCTGGTATGAGCCTCCATTATTACGTCCTGTTATGGAATGGTTCTCAGGCCATAGTCATCTGTGAACCATCAAATTTCAAATCGAGCTACAAATTTTAGAGACAAGTGTTCCAACAGTCCACGTCTGGTCCATACAATGATTAATCATTCATTCAAAATTAAACACGGCCCCATTACTACATTTACACATTTGTTTTTCTTCAAAGATTGCATTAAACTTGATTAATGAAACTAACTCCCTACTG
>KN478758.1:18183-40097 GCA_000787095.1 Periophthalmodon schlosseri
CACGAGGCTGTCTGTAAAGGCCGTGCATCTGGAAATAGCCCTCTTGCTCCTCTTTGGATGCTTTTGACGCTGCACTTTTGATGGGAAAGACTGGGAGGAGAGGAAAGGAGAGGCGGCTGAAAGCACTGGTCAGGACAAGAGGAGTGAAAAGCCCCTCCAATGCCTTTTAACCTGAGGGGGCAGAGGGGGCAGGTCTGTGCATGGTCTGCTCTTTATATGCCACTGAAAGACACTGTAGAGAAGAGAGGGTTCAACCATAGACTGTATATATAAATGGACATAGCTAACCTGCTCGCCGCCGCTGGAAGTGATCATGGTCGTGCTCCCGGCTTCATCGACTCTGGCTCCAATTCACTTTCGATTGAAAAACTGTCGCCCCTCTCTCTGTAACTGCTGCTGTCAGGCTCGTCATTTTGGTCTTAAAATGTTTGTATTAACCCGCTCTACATAATCCTGGGGTTTTTATTTCACTATTGTGTTCGTAAATCAAGATATGGACATTAATAACAGACCAATAAGGTGGTCCCGCTAGCATTAGCAACAGGTTTGATTGCTCGTTCCTCGCTAAAACAGCGGTGCAGGCGGGAAGGGGCGTTATCTTCAATAACCTCGCTCCGGATTGGCTCTTTGGTTGCTATGATACTTGCGGTCGGAATTCCAAACATGGAACTTGGCTCCAAATTCGCCGCTATAACTGCTCGACTCGATGAGCTTCACTGGAGCTGAACCCTGTGGGTGACGTCACACTCTCTTAGTCCACTTCTTTATACAGTCTGTGGGTTCAACTTAGGCCCATCATGACACCAAAATACGATATATGGCTGTAGAAAAATACTGCGATAATATTGAAACTACCTTACTAACCTTACACAGTAACCCTAAAGCAGGATAATCCCACCCAGTGAAACTTTTTCTAATCGAACCATATTGTAAACATTGTGTTGATACCAGCCTGGAGAAATACTGTTGTTTCCATCATTTATCAAGTCGATATAGTAATTATCGTGGCAGACCCGTGTCCTTGTATGATCTCTATCGCTCACACTCGATTGTCATTTTGTGCCACAGACAGAGGGACTTTTCTAAGAGCTTATTTCAACTTGGAAATGAATAAAAGGCCTTCTTCGACCGCACAGTTTTATGTTTCACTATTGTCAATGCATTATTCTATTGGGCAGTGCAACTCAAACTGTTAAAGGAAGGAAGCACATTTATTCCATGAGCTCTTAAATCTCATGTTGTGGTTTGCGTAAGTCGTTTGTAATGGTATTTCACTTATTGTTTTGTTGGGTGTGCGACATACACAAAACAGAATTTCGTCTGAAGTGCACACAATTATAACCTTTGTCTCCTCAATGATGTCACCGGCGACCAGAATGATTAAATGGGTTTAGCAGAAAGATCAACATATAGACACAAAATGGAGGACTGCCTCTGGTTTTCTTTCCCAGCTGTTGTCTTTTAAAACAGAACATTTCAGAAACGTGTTAAATATCGTTGACACATTACAGAATTAATTTTTCTTTCAATTTCCTTCTGCATATTGTTTGGTCTTGATTTTTAATTTGACTTTTTCTTTCAAAAACAAAATTAAAATGGCTTTCAACATTAATTTCCTGAACAAAAGCAAGACAAACTTTTAATCAGTCTTATTTAACACAAAAAAACTATTCTTCCAAAGTCTGAACTCTGCTCCAAACCACATTCTTTTACTGACAGAGGAGTGGCTGTTGACCTCTAGGTACAAAATATACATCATATCATATAATTGGCTCTGTCCACAATAGCGCCCTCAACCTCACTGTTAGCGTCACTACTTTCTGTCCAATTTTTATCTCTGTGAGCTTTTTGCAGAGTCACGCTAAAATGAATAAATATTTAAAGATCAGGCAGTGGAGCTGTGAGTGGATGTCACTGACAACACGTTAAACACTACACAAATAAAATTAATACTTCACCGGAGCACAGAGAGATGTTTGTGTCTCAAGGCTAACGCTAATGCTAATTTTGAGGCATAATAGATACTAAAACAGCGCCACAAACTGAAGTGTTCTACATTCAAAATAATTGGATAGTCTTTATTTTAATTAATTTGAATTTTAATATGTTGTTTATTTTATGTTTCCTGGTTTTAATGAAAGTGACTGTTAGTTAATAGGTTTTTATTTTATGTTTCCTGGTTTTAATGAAAGTGACTGTTAGCTTTGAGACACAGTGAGCTAGCTGCACAGCCCTGGCTACAGCTTGCTATGCTATGCTCTGCCTACAGCATAAATACTTCTGAACTTATTTCTAACTTTAAATTGCACGTAATTGCCATAACATTACCCTGTTACCCCCAGACGAGTGGGAAAATTACATCTGTTGCCCTCCCTGGAGCCCCCTGCTCCTTTCACTGCATGCGCCTCCTCTTTGCTGGGGCAGATCCTCCACAAAAACCCCCTCACAGGGCCCTGTATTTGCCCCATGACACTGGGCTCAGCGTTGTGGTCTTGGTCTCACTGAAGTCCTCTTTGTGACGCTGTAGCCCACCTCCCATCGGCGCATACTCATGCCTGACCCCCTCGCATCAAAATAGACTTAAATAGACAAGAAGAAGCCTCACTAATGGGTTGAACAACAGCTGCTGCACTGTTCAGTGACCGTGACATCAGGAAGGAAACATCTAAACTAACGGAGCTGGGCTAAAGTTTTAGGAAGTTGAGAAAATAACTTGTCCATAATGGGTGCAAAATGGGGTTGATAAAAATAATAAATACCCAGATACTAATCAGTACTAAAACTAGGATTGAAGAAACAGAAAACAATGGACCATTCATAGCAGCAGTAGCTTAGTTCTTGTCATTTGACTTAAATCTATAAAAAGTAAAGAACCTTCATGACATCTTCTTCTTCTTCTTGCTCAGTTGATAGACTGTTTGCCCACTGATCCGAAGGTTAGCGGTTCGAATCCCACTCTCGACATAAACATCATTGGTTGAGCGGTCAGATCCACTAACCCACAGGTTGGCGGCGCAATTCCAGCTCCCACAGATGAATACTGTCATTGTGTCCTTGGGCAAGACACTTAACCCCCCTCGCCCCCAGTGGTGGTGTGTGAATGTGTGTGAGAATGGGTGAGTGGTTCCTTGATGTAAAGCGCTTTAAGTGCCCTGAAAGTGGAAAAGCGCTGTATAAAAACGTTACCATGTCTGTCCATAGCCAGTTGAAGATTTGACTGTTGTTTGGTGATAGTGCCAATAATCATGAATAATCATAATGTTGTCCTCTCATAATAATGGCAACACTAAAATTTGAC
Organism: Periophthalmodon schlosseri; assembly: GCA_000787095.1. NCBI lineage: Eukaryota > Metazoa > Chordata > Actinopteri > Gobiiformes > Gobiidae > Periophthalmodon > Periophthalmodon schlosseri. The sequence goes on from KN478758.1 coordinate 21,482, forward strand.
TGCGGCGTCCCTAACCACATGATAATATTGTCTACGAGACTGATACATTGCACTTTCCACTTCCTCCCTTTAAGCACATCGAAGTCTTTTGCAGAGCACTGGGGATTTCAACCCAACAATATTTGATGTGAAAGTCAGATTCTGCGTTGGCACAAACCGAGCCAAACGTCAAACACAAATCACTATAAAATGCGCCTCTTATTTAGGAAGCGATTCAGCCCGTTATGCTTGTCTACATGAAGCATTACTTATCCCACAGTCCTTTTGATTGTACAAGTGATATGCCAGCGCCTGTCGTCAATTTCAAATCACAACCCGAAACAGTACAGTATCCACCCGGGTCATGGAAATACTCATGCTCGGGTTAGCAGGACAAATGAGGGACCCCGACGGTCCTAGCAGGCCTTAAGGCAGACCTTTTGTGCTTGTGTCTGCTATGTAGCTATAATCTATGAAACCCGTGGATCATTATGTTAAAACTTGGACGTTTTAAATCTCAATATTAATCTAAAACAATTTAATAAAAGAAACAAGTCCGCTGACTTTTGCATTAGAAAACTGCGGTTCCTGTGGACAGCTGCAGATCACGCTAGTGAGCAGCGGATTTTTTTCATTTGTACCAAATCCTACCGCGTACACCGATTTAAGAAAATAAAATTGAAGAACACGGTAAGTACGTCACAGTGGGCGTGTACCGGTGAATACGGGGATTGATCTGTAATATGGCGTCTTGAAAATAAGCGATTAAAGATGCACTAATCGCTCCAAATACAATTCGGGTGAGTAAATGGTGAGGGGCCCGGTTAAAAGCTCTGAAAAGTCAATTTTGCATAACAGGTCTGCTTTAAGGAGCGCGTCAAGGGGTACATGAAGCCCCACTGTTGTACATCAACATAATAAAAGTAGGCATTACGAATAAAATAGTACCACTGGTGAGCAGAAAAAATCCCCATTACACGCCATAGAGGAGGGCTATAATTTCCGTAGACTTTGACATTGGGACTGTGCTTAACGCGCCCTCCTGTTCCATGGGCATGTCTGGAAAGTTGGGATTTAATTTTGAACACAATGCAATGATGGCACTGGCTGTTTATTTTACTCCCCATTTACAGTAAGTCCACGGGCCGAGGGCAGTTCTAGTTTAAATCCGCCTTTTGTTCTCGGGCCAAAAACAGCAAACGCTAATGCCAAGTAATTTTAACATTTCGTTTCAGAATCCTGCAAGGGACCAAATTATTGCACGTTGATTTACTACGAAGGGTACGTGCGTGAGGATAAAAAGTAAAAAACATGGGGAAGGGAGTAGTGATTTGCGGTCGGATCTGCTGGCAAAGCACAATTTGGGAGACACAGCCAGTTAATTAATAAGTGCAGTTTAAATTAATGTGGAGTTGAGGTGAGGATAGAAGCTAATCTAGAGCCATAATGCAGAATATGGCAAAAAGTGGTCAGAAAATGGTTTATTCTTTATGCAAGACTAAGTTCTGCCAGGAAGTTCATTATAAAACATTAACATAATAATGATAAGGCACATAAAGCTTATACGGTACTTTTCCAGATGTCTGCTTTACAATTAAAAGTTGGGCGACAATAGCTCAGTTGGTGTTTGTCCACTGATCTGAAGGTTGGCAGTTCAAATCCCGCTCTTGATGTAAGTATCAGATCCACTGACCCACAGGTCGGTGGTGCGATTCCAGCTCCCACAGATGAATGCAGTCATTGTGTCCTGGGGCAAGACACTTAACCCACCTCACCCCCAGTGTCTGTGTACACTGTTGTATGAATGTGTGTGTGAATGGGTGAGTGGTTCGTTGATTCACAGCTCAAACTCAGTGGTGGTAAACTGCCATAGCTGCCCTGCTGTAATCTGACAGAAGTGTGTCAGCCAATTTCTTTCTTTCTTTCTTTATTTGTCAGGGACCCAGTACAAATTCATTAATCTTACAAAAGAAAAGATGATTTGTACCAGATTTAGCTACTGCTACTTTCCATCTGCAGTCCCTGGGCGGGTGAACAAGCATTAAAAATACACATTTCATTACAGTTACATTCTAAGACTCAGTTCATCATTATTATTATCATTATTATTATTATATTATTATTCATCAGCAGTTAAACACAATATAATGTCCCCATGTCCAATACATGATGTTTCCTACAGTCCAAACCAATATAAAAAAATCATTAATCTGCTGCTACTTCCCGTCTGACTACCAGGACTAACAGACCATGTTCATTGTGGGTGTACAGGCAAAGTGAGTGCCTTGCCCAAGGACACAATAACAGTATCCACTTGCCATAGCTGAGATAGTACTTCCAACCCTTCAGGTTCATGGGCAAACAGCTGAGCCTCTGTCGCCTGAAATATGTGGCCACTAATGAGGGAAAAGCTAATATAGAAGAGAATCTGGCATCCTCAAAACTCTGTGCCAGCTCAATAATGTAAGTACTCCCTAAAAGCAATGCCTCTAAAACATAATACCGCTTTTTAAAACTAGGATTCACTTTAATAACTGATGGTCTAAGGCCGTTTATCATCAGGACTAATACGTTCTTTGCAGAGTTTGCGGAGCATTTATCAAAGCTTATAGTTCTTTTCAATTTTTATACCATTTAGACTGTGTTAAAACAAGCAAGCCATCCCTCAAGCAATACGAAAGCAGCAGGGATTTTCGGACCATCTCTCAAAATGGAAAAAGTGATGGAAGCATGTGGAGTTCGCCCAGGGCCCGGACGGATGATGTACGCTCCCAGACTCCCACGGGGCGCCACCAAGAGGTCGGCTCAAAGAAAATAACGGCCGGCTCAAGAGCTTGATGTTTTTTTTTTTGTTTTTTTTTTACTGCCTCTGCTCCTCAATGTCTTCTTGTATGTTCGCTTTGACGTCTTGCTCGAAATCCCCTGGACTATGTTTGATGCTCTTGCCCCTCGGCTCTCGGGGGGGTTGTAGACTCCAGCAGGCGGCTACTCCTCTACAAAACTTTGAGAGGTAGGGCTGCAAGGAAAGGCATATGATGGATCAAAATGATGATGATGATCAAAAAAACTATTTTTTTGGCGAAGCAAGAAATTATTTTATATTGTATGCTCTGTAGGGAGTCTACTAACTTAGTATATGTCTCTATGATCACTAGATTAATCACAGTTTCGTTTCTTCGTTTTGATTGATGAGGATTTTTTAAAGGCCCATATTACGCTATTTTCTGATCTGTGTTATAATGTTGTTTCCTCATCACAAACAGACCTGGAGTTGTGTTTTGTTTCATTCACACATGTTTAACACACAAACCCTGCGTATTTAGGCAGAGTTCTTCTCTCAAACAGCAAACACTCTGTTCCACCTTGTGATATCATGTGGTAATACAGGAAGTGCTGCGTTTTTAAACTTCATACACCTTCACTAGAACCATTTGGATAATTTCAGCCCTGGAATTGCCAATCTGTACTGAACTAAAGGTCAAAGGTAAGTGTTAACTTGAAAACGACCGCTACATGACATTACAAGGTGGAACAGAGCATTCTGAGCTTTGGCGATGTAGACAGAGTAATAAACCAGTGTGTGAATGAAACAAAACACAACTCCAGGCATGTTTTTGAAGAGGTAACAGCATTATAACATGGTTTAAAGCTCACAAGAATTAATTTCGCGTAATATAGATCCTTTAAAATGTTCTTATAATTTCCTGAACATAAACAATACAGAATTTTAACACAAAAAACCCCACATTCTTTACTGACAGAAGACTGGCTGCAGACCTTTTGATTAAAAAGACCTAAGCACATCACTAACTACACGGCCCTAGTGCACACTACTCAACGCTGGCAGATTGAATCCTTCACCCCCTTTCACGCTTGCCTCTGTCCTGTCTAATAATGCTTTCAGTGAGTGTTTTGTCATAATAAAGAAGAAATCATCAACTTAAAATTGTTATAACGGGCATCAGTAGCTCAGTTGGTAGAGCGTTTATCCACTGATTCGAGGGTTGGTCGTTCGAGTGTTCAGTGTCTGCGTACACTGATGTATAAATGTGTGTGTGAATGGGTGAGTAAAGTGCTTTGAGTGCCTTGAAGGTGGAAATCTGACCATTTACCATAACTACTTTTGATTATTCCTTGGTTTTCCTGCCCAGTCACTGATGATGTCTTGCTGTAAATCCCATGTTTGATGCTCCGCCCCCTCAGCTCATCAGGGGCTCTTCCTCCTCGTGCTAAATGTGACATGAAATATGACTCAGAGCTCAGATCTGAGGGAGCAATAAACGCTACAGGCAAACGCATTAGAATCAAATTGTGAAAAAAAAAGGTCCATGTCTTGAGTCGATCACAAAACATTCACACTGAGCAACCATGCATGTTCCGTAATAGAGCTTTACAAACTTAATGTATTACCAGTGGAGTGAGAGTTTTTGGCGTTTTCATGGTTAGGTTCATTTTATAAGGCGGTGTCCAGCAGTAATCTGACCAGAACTGAAGAAGCGGCTTGGTTGAGCAGCCAAACGTCTTCACTCCTACAACGTTTTGTCCAGTTCACAGATTTTATATATTTTTTTTGCTATGGGTCAGACCTGGACGACTGAGTGATTACACAGTTAGGTTCATTTTCTGTTCTAATTACAAAAGCCTGCATATGAGCAATTTATTCAATATTTTTGGGGCAAGCTGTTAGCACGATGAGTGGAATTTTGATTTTCAACATTTTTCTAAAACAATACTATTTTTAAAGTAAGTGCTTTTGACTCTTTGGTGAGGACAGTTACATGCTTGTCATTAAGGGTTGAAGTGACATTGAAATATTGAGTATAATGATGGCATATTTAAGCATTTTAAGTAATGGGAACAAAAATATTAGGGTTGCACTGAGTCAGCTTTTTCAGTTCCAATACCAATTTCAACACAATCGCTTTAAGTACCTGCTGATATCAACCGATACCAGTGCAGAGACTGAAAACAGCATTTATTTCCTTAAAACAAAAATAAAATAAGACAGAACTGATCCAAAAGTGTTATGTAGCTGTTATTCATGTCTCAAGTAAGTCTGTGTAATCCCTCAGTCGTCCAGGTATGATCCATAGTAAAAGAAAAATTCAAATTTGTCAGCTGGACAAAAGTTTTAGAGTGAAGACGTTTGGCTGCTCATCCAAGCCCAGTTGACAATTTTTTTTTTTTTAATATGTCTCAAGTAACTACAGAACAACCTTTTATAAATAAAAGTTCAAGTTCAAACCCTTGAGACTTTTTGGGCCAACTACGACCGGTAAATAGTCTTATTACATAAATGTATATGTTCAACCAGGATATCAACTGAACTGATATTTAGAAGCCGATATCTGATCCAGAAATGTTTTCAGTATCGGCACTGATATTCGATACCAGTATTGGATCGGTGCCTCTGTTGAAAGGAAATGTCACGGTCATGTTTGGTTTCATAGTTTTCCATGTTTTAGTTTGCCTTATTTCTATAGTTCATGTGTTTTAATTTGACATGTGTGTGCTTGTGTGTTTTGTGTTTTACTTCCTGTCTGTTGACAGCCCTGCCCTCGTGTGTTTCACCTGTTCCTTGTTTCCTGGTGTTTTAGCCTCATGTTTCCCCTTGTCCTTGGTTGGTGCATTGTCCTGTCCTTCTATAAGTTCATTTTTGTGATTCCTTGAGCTTTGAGTTTGGAATATTTTGTGGAATTTTCAGTTTCTTTTTTTCCCGGTGCTATTTTGTTGATCCAAGTATTATTATTGCATTTTGGGTCTTATTTTGATATCTCCACGTGACAGGTAATCCATTTCTAATAGCCCTGAAGCTGGCTCACCTGCCCCGCTCCCAGTGCATAGTCAATAAAGATGTTAGACTTGACTCCATGGGGCCCCTCCCTTTGTATCTGATGAGGCTGGGGCAGAAACAGCTGTGTAAGCCGCAGTTAAAGCTTAAAAACCCAGTGCTGAGACAGACAACCCAGCGCGCTCTTAATTGAATTGGCCGGTCATTTGATATGGTCTGAGCTGGCTAGACGGCTAGTTAAATGGTCATTTTGGACAGCTTGATAAACTGCTATGATATGAGCGCTAACGGCCTGGAAATGGCTTGTTCTAATTCATGAGTATGAGTTCTCTTTGTGGCCTGACTCCATCAGAACACTGCAAAAAATGAATTTACATGAGTTAATATTAGTTGGACTTGAGAATGTAAATCTTCATTTGAGAAGGTTTGCTTAGTTTAGATGTACTTGTATGATATGATGTCAACATCTGAGTCTTTTTCTAGCACAATTGGCTCTGTGCACAGTAGCGCCCGGCAACCTCACTGTTAGCGTCACTACTTCCTGTTCAATTTTATCTCTATGAGGTTTTTGCTGAGTCACACTAAAATGAATAAATATTTAAAGATCAGGCAGTGGACAGGGAGCTGCAGGTGGATGTCACTGACAAGTTAAACACTACACAAATAAAATGAAAACTTCACTGGAGGACTCTTCTTTGTTTAGAAAGAGACATGTTTGTGTCTCAGTGCTAACGCTAGTGCTAATTTTGAGGCAAAAACAACACCACCAACTGAAATATCCCACATATATAAATAATCCGGTAGTCTTTATTTTAATTAATTTGAATTTTAATAGGTCGTTTAATTTTATGTTTTCCAATTTTAACAATGATTGTTAGCTTTGAGACGCAGTGAGCTAGCTAGCGTGCTGCTGTGCACAGAGCCTTCTGTCAATCAATGGTGTAATTTTCTTACACCATTGGCACTTGTAAGAAGATGTATTTTCTTAACGCAGATTTGTTTTCTTATGCTCTTTTAACCTGTCACAAATTTGGAAGAATAAGAATAAGATGGAAGAATAATGCCAGACTGTGGAACATTCCAGACAAAGCAGTAACATCTCCAGGGAGACAAGCAGGAGGTGGAACCCTCACTGTAAAACATAGATAGTGCACTTTTAAAAACAAAGCACTTTGACAGGCTTCAACAAACCTGTAAAGCACATTACAAGTGTAAGGCATTATTTTTATTTGTATTTTATTTATTTGTATTTTATTTATTTGTATTTGTATTTTAATTTATTTTAAATTTATTTAAATTTATTTTATTTTTTATTTTTTTATTGTTTGTTTCTATTTATTTAAATTTATTTAAATTTATTTTATTTTTTATTTTTTTATTGTTTGTTTTATGTATTTTTTATTTTTTTTTCATTAGCAGATTTATTTTAATCTTCTAAATGAAGTCTTTTAGGTCCTCTTCCCAATAAGGCTAAACCAGTTGTACCTAAAAGTCAGAGCTGATTTTGTAGTGAGTGCATTACTTCTCAGACTTGGGCACATTTCACACAGACTTGTCACTGTTGTTGAAAGATGATCTCATAGTTCACAATGCCAATCGCCTGATTCACGCCGTGTCCAGTGCGCTTTATGTTTGCACGTCTCCATATGTATACTGGCCCGCTGAGTGAACATACACAAGCTTGTAAACCCTGGTACCCACTCTGCATATCTGATCCATTTTTGTTGTAATATAAAAGCATTTCGTATTAAACTTGTGCTCTGACCCAGAATAAATCAGTGGAATAGCTTTATGCGGCCCGGTATCCAGCTCTCTTATGAATATATTCATTTCAGTGTGTTTTACCATATTTAAATCAATGGCACGGCAAGGCAAGGCAAGTTTATTTGTATTGCACAATTCGTACATAAAGTAATTCAAAGTGCTTTACAGAATAAGAAAGACATTAAAATCACAATACAACAAATCAAAACAATAATAATCATCATAAAATTAACATTAAAAGACAAGAGACTTTGAGACTTTTGTGGCATAGTTCAAATGTTTATGGTTTTGAAATTTGTCAGCACAATATAAAAATGGGAATGTTTTGTTTTGTTGTTGTTTTTTATACCAGATACTCTTAGCCTAGACATATTATTTTAACTGACAAGTGAATAACACAAAGTAGGCCTACCTCTGTATCATGTACCTGTTAGCAATATGCAACACAAAAACATTTAAAATTTGATGGATTAGAGACAGGGATTGAAGCAGTTGAAGCACAGCAGCACACTAGCTAGCTCACTGTGTCTCAAAGCTAACAGTCACTTTTATTAGAATCGGAAAGCATAAAATTAACAACTATTAAAATAAAGACTACCCAATTGTTTTTATATGTAGAATACTTCAGTTTGTGGTGTTGTTTTAATATTTATTATGCCTCAAAATTTGCATTAGCGTTAGCATTGAGACACAAACACAGAAGTATCCTCAAGTGAAGTATTCATTTTATTTTATTTGTGTAGTGTTTAACATGTTGTCAGTGACATCCACCCGCAGCCTCCCTGTCCACTGCCTGTTCTTTAAATATTTATTCATTTAGCATATAGCATATAGCATGACTCAGCAAAAACGTCATAGAGATAAAATTGGACAGGAAGTAGCGACGCTAACAGTGAGGTTGCCGGGCGCTACTGTGCACAGAACCTATTTAACCAAAAACTGCAACGTGTTCTAGGCCTGCAGTATCTGCCACACCTGCTGACAGCTCAGGATTAACAGCCCAATTGGAAGCCATCTTGGTTTAAGCGCACTGTAAATGTTTATTATGCTCCTGAGTGCAGCTACAAGTGCTTTTCCCAGTTTCCCATGGTTTGTGTGTGGCGCATTAAACAGCCAGCTCTAAATCCTAAGGCAGATTGCGTTCACTTTGGGCCAATGATCCTCCGCTGAGTGATGCATTTGAGTCCATAGCTTTCAAGGTTATCTCTGATGTGAGGTCCCTGACGTTCTCACCATGGTTGATAGCGTACTGGGTGTCACTGTGAGGGATTCAGGGTGCTCCTGGTGAAGACAATTATCAATTCTAAACAGTTACGAATCTCTAACATTGACCTTCAGAGTATTTGACGACGCTTGCTTTTCCCCCGTTGAACTAGGCCTGTCACGATAACACATTTTGAAGTTCAATATATCGCTGGAGTAAATAAAGACGATAAACGATAATATTGAAACTCATTTATGCCACTGACACAACAACCCAAGAGCAGGTTTAAACCACGAAAGCTATTCTAAATGTATAATATACGTCTGGCTGCTCGTTTAAACCAGAAAGCTATTCTAAATGTATAATATTGTTAAAAATCATGAGCTGCAATAAATAAACAACAGAATGAAACACTTTAGTACTTAGTAAAAGCAAAACTCTGTCAACTGGACAAAAACGTTTTAGAGTGAAGACGTCTGGCTGCTCATCCAAACCGCTTCTTCAGTTCTGGTCAGATTACTGGTGGACACCGCCTTATATCTGTCTGATAACTACACGGAAACAAACACACCTGTTTGTTTACAGTTTCTGCTTGTTGGCTAGGTCTACTGAAGTGTGAACTATGAGTCATATTTTGCATAATCTTTCAGGCCCCTAATGTGTGCTCTCACACATATTAGCATACTGGCCATTAGCATACTGGCTAGCACTATTTTTTTCTTTGTTTTGATTTAGGTCTGAGGATGGACTTAAACTTTTTTGTTCAGTTGACAAAATTTAATTTTTCTTTTACTATGGATCATACCTGGACGACTGAGAGTTTACACAGACACTTTAATACTTAGACTGTATCTATAATGAATCATATAAATTATTAATTCAACCCTTTTACAGCTTAAATCTTATCATATAGCCAAAATATAACCAAAGATTTCCCTGTAGTGCGCAGAAAAATTATACACAATAACTACTGATCCCAAAAAATACTGTTCCACCTTTCATGTATTGAAGGATAAGTCAATATAGTGATTCTCGTAACAGGCCTATGTTGAACACCCAATGCTTTTTAATGGCCAGAGGAATGATGACGGAGAGGAGACGTGAGTGCATCTGACAACCGCTTCATTTGACGAAACAGGAAGTGACATTGGTTTAAGTGTAATGCAGTGGATTTGTTGCCCATGGAAACCACCAGAGCTTCAACAGCGTTTTACATTGTGACTTCAAGTACTGGAGGTTTGACAGTTGATCTGGGCGTGCGTTGATTACCATTATCTACATCCTCAAGTTCTGATAGTCACTTTTGTTTATTACACAGCAAAAAATCTTGAGCTAGGCCATGTCATGATAACACATTTTGAGGCACGGTATATTGGTACAGAGAAAAAAACAGCTTAAACAAAGCATTTCATTTATGTTCTAGTGGAAGACAGGGGTGGGATTTAATACGTTTTCTTCTTCCCTCTCCTTTCCGAGCTTAAATAAGAAAAAAATATGTGAAATATGTTTTCTTCTTCCCTCTCCTTTCCGAGCTTAAATAAGAAAAAAATATGTGAAATGTGCATTAAGTGTGCTGGATACATGTATACTGACTTCTTCTGTTCATTAATGTGCTCAAAATAAATACAAAAATGAAATTAAATGATATATGATAATATTATAACTACTTTATGCCACTGATACAACAACAATAATGCAAGATAATCCCAGTAAACCATTTAAATAGACAGCATCATTAAAAGGCCTCAGCTGCAACATATAATGTACTATTGTTGGTCAATATTTAGCCTTAAAAGTCACTTTTTCAACCTTTTACAGCTCAAATGTTATCGTATTACAGCAAAAATAACCAAAATCCCTCACTCACAAATGTACATACAATAAATACTGACCCCAAAATATATTGTCCCAGCTTCCATATATTGAAGGATATATGGAGACAATAATAGAAAACACTGCACCCCTAACCTCCTTATCCAGAACACTGACACATGTAAACAACATTCCTAAAGGTGCACTGTGTCACTTTTCTAAAGGAGGGTCACCGGCTTGTCTCCACGGAGATGTTATTTCTTTGCCTGGATCCCACATTATGGCATTAAACTATCTGTCTCAGTGGAGAAAAGCAGGTGACGCCACCAAGTCAGTTTACAGGTGAGATCTGTGAACAGGTGATGACCTCACACACAGTAAGAATGTATGTTTTTCAAGTTATTTTTAGGCAATAGAAACATATGTAACTGAATAAATGCAAAATGGAAAAATAATGCCAGACCGTGGAACATCCCCAGAGAAACTAGCAGGTGGTGGACCCCTCACTATAAAACATAAATAGTGCAGTATTTTTTTTTTTAAATTTTATTATTTACAGTCTAACCTGCTAAATGAGGTGTTTTAAGTATACCGTATGGGGTTTTGCAGTGTACCTGAGGTAGTTTCGTGAAAGCAGAGAAGAAGCATGCGTCTGAGCTGTAACCGTGGCGATGGGGGTCAGCTGTATGGCCTAATGTCTGTGTTTCTGCAAATGTCAGACTCACATAAAACTATGGTGTGGGTTTCTCCTGAGAGGGGGAATAACATGGAATAAAACGGCATAATTCAGAGGAACTTAGTAAGATTTAAACCTAGACACACCACGTCCCCCGGGATCTACGGCTCTTAAGTTTGTGAACGCCACTGCCATAAATTTACTGTTTCTGAAGCTAGATCCAGTTTCACTTAAAACTGATGAGCTGGACATTATTAGTTAAAGTTTGTGGCAGAAATGGACCATTTTTGGCTGATTTGGATTTGAATTTGATCATGAATGCTAAAGAATCAAATGAAATATGACAAGTAATAAATGTAATATATTTGAGAGATTTGCATTGGCAAAGTGGCCGAATGTGGTGAAGTGATGGCAAGAAATCCATGTGGTAGAAGCTCTAAAGTTACTCTTGCCATTTCACTGCTCAATGTGGGCATTGTGATGTTTTTTTGTAACCAAATGAAAAAAATAATAATAATCATACCCTGAGTCAAACATGTGCAGTCCATGCTGAGAAAAACCATGCTCCCTGCTCAGTATTAACCATAGACTGTATAAAGAAGTGGACTAATTGAGTGTGACGTCACCCACAGCGTTCGGCTCCAGTCAAATGAAGCTCATCGAGGCTAGAGCAGTTATAGGGGCGGATTTGGAGCTGAGTTCCATATTTGGAATTCCGTCTGTGAGTATCATAACAACCAAGGAGCCAATCCAGAGTGAGGCTGTTGAAGGTATCACTCCTTCCCGCCCACACCGCTGGTTTAGCAGAGGGCGGACGCTTTGCAACGCTGTCAATCAAACCTGTTGCTAACGCTAAGGGCGGACGTTTGCCACGCTGTCAATCAAACCTGTTGCTAACGCTAGCGGGAGCAACCTCGGGGGGAAAAAGGCACCTGATTTGTCTGTTATTGATGTTCATATCTTGATTGACGGACAAAATACAAAATAAAAGAAAACAGGATCATGTAGAGTGAGAGTTAATAGGAACATTTTAGGATAAAAATGACAAGGCTCACTGCAGCAGTTACAGAGAGAGAGGTGACAATTTTTCAATGTCGATACAGCCGGAAGCGCGCCCATGCTCAGTTTCTATTCGGAACACGGCGGCTATCAGGTTAGCCATGTCCGTTTATATATACAGTCTATGGTATTAACTCACTGAGCAGGTCCAAAATGCTTGCGTTTGTGGTTGTTAGCTTGGTTGTAGCAATAACACTGCTGAAGAGGTTGGTAGTTTGACCCCAAAAGAACAACACTGGAGTCATGTTGTTGTAAATTTGCTGCATAAACTCTCTCCACTCTACATCTTGGTTTTTAAGACAGTATTTTCTTCAGCAGGTAGACCACTCTCCTTCTTGTGCTCACATTAGCATACACGGGCCAAAATCAACATTGGAGGAAGTGGAGCAATGACTTCCCTCATTCACACCAGGACTGCTAATACCACTGCAGTTCTGGTGTCAGTCCATTTGAGATCTCCATTTGTCTTGGTGTTTTTTTTTACCAGTGAAAGAATGAAGGGTTGTGTTGCGCTGTTCACACTCTGACATCTCCAAATCTCGGGTTAAAGGTAGAAAGGCTAATAACGGTGTAAGTGGAGTAAAATTGGTTCCAAAATGTGTAGCAGAAGCGTAGCGCTTGTCACCTTTTGATCTTAAACTTTTGGTCACGTTCTCGACTTTCTTCAAACCAAACATGTTTAGTTGTGCAATTTTCATAATGTGTACTTGGCCTCTTACCTCATATTAGTTTCCAGCTACAAAATACCTCAGATTTTTCTGTCACCCCATGGTAAACAGTTATAAACTATCTCTGACCAAAATTTCAGCTCTACCACAAGTTACTCAGAGTATTTGAAAACTACTGGACTTAAAGGTCCTGTATCACACAAAACTGACTCTTGTGAGCTTTAAGTCATGTTATAATGTTTGTTACCTCCTCAAAAACGTACCTGGAGTTGTGTTTTGTTTCATTCACACATGTTTGAGTAACCCTTTTTTATTAGTCTGTCTACATCTCCAAAGCTCAAAACGCTCTGTTCCACCTTGTGATGTCATGCAGTGGTAGTTTTTCAAGTTAACAGCTAACTTTTACCTCTTGTTCAGTAGATGGTTTAAATTATCCAATATGCAGGGCTTGTGTGTTAAACATGTGTCAAACAACATTACAACATAGATCAGAAAATAGCGTAATATGGGCCCTTTAAGTTTGAAAGGAGACGTGTCACCTTCATCACTCTCGGCCTGCTCCAGTCTCTTTAGGCCACTTTATTCCACAAAATCTGCAGTCTGAGAGCAGCAGAGAAAAGCTGCCGTTGGCTGGATTTATCGGCTGCTTTGGACAGAAGTGACCAGCGAAGCAAGATTACTGCAACAAATCCTCGTTTTTGTTTCCAGCGAGCGTTCTGTGTGCGTGACGCTGATATGGATCCCCCCCGAGAAGGGCCAAGTCCCTCCGCAAACACGACTCACAAAATGTATTTGCGTTTTTACTTTTGCTAAATTAAGGGAAACGGGGAATAAACAGGGCTTTTGAGCAGAGGAGTTTTCTGTGAGGTTTCGGAATGATAAACGAGATAGATGTCTTTGGTGGCCACATTAAATGGAGCTTCAAAATAGCAGGTCCTCTGAGAGTGGACTGTGCTGTGTAAGCCCGCTTTGATGAGACTAAATGGGATAGTGTTTTATCTGCTCTGTCAGAACGTCAGAGTCCTGCCCCGTGAGCGCCCCCCTCCGATGAGCGGATGTGGACCTCCAGCCGCTGGGTAATAGTCGCTGATTCTTCTATGACACGGCATTGTCACAGGCTGTTTGCGCTTTCACCACATCTGTTTGAAGCCGGTGAAACTGGAGCCAGCGCTTAACCTAAAATGGATGTATTAAAATATCAGGTTTGTCAGTTAGAGCTTGCACCTCATTTGGTAGCATGTAAACTCAAACAGAGGTTAGACAGACCGTTGGCATGGCTCCTAGATCTGACCAAGAAAGCAGCCCCTGTGGAAGTCTGAAAAAAGCCACTCTGGAGATGAAACATAGATGTGTGTGAACGCGTGTACCGCTGGAGTGCGCGCACCCGCCCCCAGCCCCCTGCGTCCTGTACAGCCTCTGTCCCACCGTCCCAGCGCGGCAGGTGGGGAGCAACGTCTGCCCCTTTAGCCTAGGCCACGGCGAAGCTCCGTTGGACAAGTCAATATTTGCACTTGGTATCAAAGCCGGCACTGTTTTTCTACCCGGAGACTGGACACAGGAAAACTTGTCCGAGTCTGGGATGCCCTCTTTAACTGCTATGGACTATAACAATATCCGTTTTATGTTTTTCTGTCTATAATGCAGTTCACAAGTTTGATTATTTGGAAAATTTACTTTACATTTAAACAGAATTTGACACAGTAAGGTTTTAACTCAAAATTTAAAGGGCCCGTATTACGCTATTTTCGGATCTATGTTATAATGTTGTTTCCTCATCACAAACAGACCTGGAGTTGTGTTCCACTCTGTTCCACCTTGTGATGTCATCTGATAATACAGGAAGTGCTCCACTGTGTTTTTAGACTCCATACACCTTCACTAGCATCATTTGGATCATTTCAGCGCCGGAAATGCAAATCTCTACTGAACAAAAGGTAAAAGGAGCTGTTAATTTGAAAACTACCACTTCATGACATCACAAGGTGGAACAGAGCATTTGGATCTTTGGAGATGTAGACAGAGTAATAATAAAAGATTACTCTACTTTTGAGGCAGTAACAACATTATAACATGGCTTAAAGACCTTTTAAGTTGACTGAATTTCCTACTACTACTACTATTACTATTGCTACTACTACTACTACTACATGATGTTACCTTAGCACAGACATTATTAATAGTAGTTTAGATATTTTTAGTCCAGACAGTGCTTGTGTCTGGGTCGGTCTCTTACAAGCGTGTGGAAAAACACTTGTGCAGATTTGCAGAGCACACCGGGGGTCTCCATGTGAGTGCGTCTCATGTGGTCTCCGGCCCCTGCCCCGTTTCTTCACTGAAACCATCTTTTCTCAGGCTGTCCCGGACGAAGGGTATCCGGGCTCCAGCACACACTCTAGTTCCTTTTGGGGGGTTCTGCAGCAGAGCATGGAACATATGACTTAAAAGTAAAGATCAGAGACTGGGGAGCCTGTTCAAAAGACTAGCACCTGCATTTTTTTTTTTTTCCCCATTTCGTTTCACACAACTATGATCTGACTAAACCCAGGCCAAATCAGGACTAAACCTGATCTCAGTCATTACACTAAGAGTAAACTTTGTTATTAATAAAATGAACTAAACCAGGTCTAAACCAGGTCTAAACTAGGTCTAAACCAGGACTAAAGCAGGTCTAAACCAGGACTAAACCAGGTCTAAACCAGGTCTAAACCAGGACTCAACCAGGTCTAAACCAGGTCTAAACCAGGACTCAACCAGGTCTAAACCAGATCTAAAACGAGGACTAAACCAGGTCTAAACCAGGTCTAAACCAGGTCTAAACTAGGTCTAAACCAGGTCTAAACCAGGACTTAACCAGGTCTAAACCAGGTCTAAACCAAGTCTAAACCAGGTCTAGCAGAGAGTCTGCCACATGCTTACGTGACCATTTACCATTTACCTTCATGGAGGTGTTAAAACTTTGCCTAGAATGTTTCACAGTGTGGTGCCTAACATGTCTGTCTCCATGGAGAAAAACCCACTGGCCAAGTTACAGATCGGATCTGTGGAGGGGTAAGAATGCATGTTTTTTTAGGATATTTTTAGTAACAAAAAAACCAACAAAAAACAACTAGATAAATCTGCCTAATGCCATACTGTGACACATTCCAGTAATAGCAATGACGTCTTCATTGCGACAAGCGGGTGGCGGACCCCCCTCACCACATAAGGTACGAAATTAAATTCAAAAGTATATCTACAATCAGTATTACCAGTGGCTGAGGTCCTGGAGCAGACCACATGCGACAGACAGGCTAACACTTTTGGAGACAGCGCCACTTAAATCCCAGGCCTATGCTTTAGCTCAGCTTCACACTCCTTGCAGTTGGGTTCCACATTAACAGGGGTCTGCGGTAAACAAGCCCACCTCCCCAGTGTTGTGGTCTGGTGCGCCCGTCCCTTTACGGCCTGCCTGCTTCCGCCCTCCTCACACAGAAGCAGAGGCGGCGCACTGGGGAGTGAGGAAGTGGTCATGCTTCATTAGGTGAACAGGCCACACCACGCATGTCACTGCAAACAACGGGAGCTCTGTTCTCAAACGCAATGACACTTATAAATAATAGTCCACCGCAACGTGTCTCTGAGCGCCGGCTGCTGTTATGAGGGCTCCCGCTGAGGCACAAAGAATTTATTTCATATTAGCAGGCAGCGAGTTTTCATTACAAACATGTGCTGGGTGAAATCTTGTCTTGAAAAGTGTTCAGATGTGGCAAGACCAAAGTGACATCTCTTACCACTCGGGAGCTCATTGGTCACTTATCATTTTGAACAAATCTACGATGTCGTGATGTGATTTTTTTTTTTCCGTCCTATCTCTTTTCCTCGTAAACAGCTGTATTTGTTTTGATGCGGACGGACCATGCTCGTTCCTGATTGGCTAATCCACCTGTCAATCACGGCCATCTGAACTCGGCTATTTCTTATTATCGCGCAGTGAGTTTTCATTACAAACAAGTGCTGGGTGAAATCTTGTCTTGAAAAGTGTTCAAATGTGGCAAGACCAGAATAACATCTCAGTCTGGTCACCAATCCACTCTTTTACAGTGACAAAACAGCTCATTGGTCCACTTTCTCTGTTCCTCGTTGCAGCCATATTTGTTTTAATGCGGATGGACCATGCATGCCCCTGATTGGCTAATCCACCTGTCAGTCGCACCCATCTGAACTCGGGCAGATTCAGCGATCCCCAGACTCACATCTTCGTAAAGTATTGGAGAAGTGTGTATTCTGGATTCCAGTAAGGGTCATATAGCTTTCAGGGGGCCTATGCAGTTTTGAGGGGCTGTACTTTGACACATTACTATGAAAAGATTCCCCTTTTTAGACCAGCAAATATTTATTTTATATTGCTAATCTGATATCAACATTGACTTTGTCTCAGGGGCGGCGGCAGACATTTTTGGTTGGAGGAGCTATGGGGGTGCTAAGTTCTCCAATGGGGGTGCTCACTTAACATGTTCATTTAGAGTCTTATAGATGCTGTTTTAAACCAGTTTAAATGTATTTAGCCCCTGTAGTGATTTATGGAATTGTTTTTTTTGCGGTTATGGATGCTTTTTAAACCAGTTTAAATGTATTTAGCCCCTGTAGTGATTTATGGAATTGTTTTTTTTGCGGTTTCCATTGGAACATTTTTAGTTGAGACTGGATGTGATATGAAAGTGGGGCAAAAATCTTTGGGGGAGCTATGGGGGAGCACTGGTCAATCTAGGGGAGGCTATGGTCCCCTCAAGCCCCCCACGGCACTGCCCCTGCTTTGTCTTTAAATGAACCACAACATTTGTCCTGAAAATATAACTTTGGGGCTTGTTAGTGTTATCATTTCTAAAGCAGCAAAAAGTCCAATCTGTTCTGTCTGCTCCTGCACATTAGCATTCACACCGTGTTATTTCATGAGTTTGTGCAAATATATTTATCCTCAATAGAGATTCCCCTTTTATTCCGTGGATATTATGTTATATGTGTGTAGTTAATTTAAGTGTCTCATTTGGAAACTGGAGGTGGAGGTCAAGTATGAGCAAATATTTGAGAACAAATCCTAGAGCCCACCAGAGAGCTGGAAAAAACTTGAGCAATCATTACAGAGTGGATTAGAATGGCGCTGGTCCAGTGCATGCGGAGCTGCCAACATATAGCATTAACACCTTTTCCTTAAAATTAGCCAGCCGTAGGGATAGATGTCCTCTAAGCTAGCACAAGCCTGCAGTGTTTAATACAGCTGTAAAATTAGCCACCAAATCAAATGAAGAATCAGATGTCAGCGTGATTACGCTATTTTGGTTCTTACTCGAGGTTCCAAGTAGGCTCTTCACAAGGACAAAACCATGTCTATATACGAGAACTTTGGCCAAACCTCCTTCTCAAAGCCTGATCTTACCTGGAAATTGTAAAGCGATTTTGAGCGTTAAAGGTGAGTCGCTCTACTTTTGTCTTATGAGTAAATTCACCCCCATGGGCCACGTTCACACTGCAGATTATGTAGCCTAATTTGGATTTTTTTTTTTTTTATGTAGTCGTTCACATTGTAACAAAAATGTGACTGCTATTTATCCCCAATGTGAACAGAATGCGACCGTGAAGTGACCCGCATGCACACAACGGAACACAACTGAACACAACGGAACACA
>KN478759.1:2167-16760 GCA_000787095.1 Periophthalmodon schlosseri
CCTCCCCCTCCCCCCCCCCCTCTCTCTCTCTCCCCTGCCGTTTCACTCCACTCCCTCCCTCTCTCTCTCCCTTCCCTCTCTCTCCTCCCCATTCCTCTCCTGCCGCTCTGCTCCGCTCCCTCTTCTCCCTCTCTCTCTCCTGCCGCTCCCTCTCTCTTCTGGTGCTCTCTCCTCCCTCTCTCCTCCCTCTCTCTCTCTCTTTTGTCACTCTCTCTCTCTTGCTGGTCTCTCTCCTCTCTCTCTCCTCCCTCTCTCTCCTGGCGCTCTTTCTCCCTCCTCTCTCTCCCTCTCTCTCTTTCCTCTCTCTCTCTCTCTCTCCTCCCTCTCTCTCTTGCCGCTCTCTCTCTCTCTCGCTCTCTCCTCTCTCCTCCCTCTCTCTCTCTTGCCGCTCTCTCTCTCCTCCCTCTCTCCGGGCGTTCTCTCTCCTCGCTCTCTGTCTTTCCTGCCTCGCGCTCGTGTGCATCTGCCTGTCGCATCTTCAGAATCCACGTGTGTCTCAACAGCACAGTACCAAATCAAAGATTGAACAGAGTAGAGTCCATAAAGATGTTCTACTCCACATCTGCTTTTAGCTCGTTTTTTGACAGTCCGCCTCAAGTTTGCGATGTTATGAGGAAAAACAGCGGAAGAAATAAAACATCTATAGATTCAATAGCGCAAGTTTATTTCTCAGAAACAATCAGCTGAAAAAGCAACGTAACGCGGAAGTCTAGGTCTGTGGACAAAAGTTTAGGGCCCGAGCACAAATGTGCAAGGAGGGCGAGCCAGTGCCTCGCGCTCAGTCATCCACCTGATTCTAGTGAAGCTGTATTGAGTTTAAAAACATAATGGAGCACTTCCTGTATCACCACATGACATCACAAGGTGGAACATAGTGTTTTCTGTTTGAGAGAACTCATCTTAAATATGCAGAGCTTGTGTGTTAAACATGTGTGAATGAAACAAAACACAACCTTGGGTTTGATTTTTATGAAGAAACAACAGAACAGATCCGAAAATGCCATAAAATGAGCCCTTTTCCATAAGACGTCCACTGTGTGGCGCTGTTCATCGGGGCAGAGGGAGGCTAACGCTAAGACATCTATAAGACGTCTTTAAGCGCTGCTATCTCTTTAAGCGGCGTGATGACGTTTTCAGAGGGACGCACTGATGCAGGAAGTGGTGAGTACACGTGCCGCTATTTGTAGTTTTTTATTTACATGTTTAAAATTGTGCACCGGAGAAAAGTGCGAACCGGGTGAGCGAGCAACGGAGGCCGGCTCTGTCTGCGCCGGTACTGAGATCTGCAACGCCATTTACCGGGTTTAGAGCGAGTTTAGCAGACAGCACGGCGGTTAGGCGATGTGGCTAATGCTAATGTTTACAGTGTGAAGACAAACCACAAACAAATATACAGTCTATGAGACGAACGTAGAAACTGACGTATTTTAAATAAATAAGACTTAGGACAAATGCACGGCCTCTTGTTGCGTTTAGGTCTGTGCAGAATGTTTTCAGGTGCAATTTTATTCAGTCTTTTAAGATTTACAGAGTTCCGATCTAAACCGTCCTCCATGTGGTGTATTGTGTACAGTGACCTGTGCCACCTCGAGTCTCTCCCCGGGTCTCTCCCCGGGTCTCTCCCCGGGTCTCTCCCCGGGTCTCCCTCGGGTCTCCCTCGGGTCTCCCCCGGGTCTCCCCCGAGTGCAAAGTAGTTCTATCCAAACCATAAAAGCCTCTAGACCGGGGACTGAACGGGGGCAGGTCATGGCGCAGTCTGCTGTCCAATCCTCCGCGCACAGGTCAGTTTCTTATCAGCCCATTATCATCGAATCTGCCTGAGTGAAACTGGTCCTTTCAGAGCCATAATGGCCGCGGCGGAGTCCTTTGTCCGCCTTTATCTGTCCATTATTTAAACATTCAAAAATATCTCACATCGGAAACATTAATGAGTTCAACTGGACACCCCAAGAATTACAAGTGCCCACTGAGCCTGCTTTAGTCCCGCTTTAGTCCTGCTTTAGCCCTGGTTTAGTCCTGGTTTAGTCCTGGTTCAGTCCTGGTTCTGACCCAGTCTCTCTTCTAGGCAGGCTGTGGTCCGGTTCTGCTCTTGGAGCCGTTCTATGGAGGGTCTCACAAACAGCTGATGGATCTTCTAGTCCAGGACTCGGACTGGACTCTGTGGACACTTCCCAGTCACAAGTGGCACTGGAGAGCCAGAACCTCAGCCCTGGTCTACAGCCAGACCCTGCCCCGGGACCACCAATACAGGTCCTCAACCAAGACAAGACCAGGACAAGACCAGGACAAGACCAGGACAAGACCAGGACAAGACCAGGACAATGCCAGGACAATGCCAGGACTATGCCAGGACTATGCCAGGACTATGCCAGGACTATGCCAGGACTAACAGACCTGTTTTCACAGAGTCCTGTTCTGCTCCTCGGTTCTGAATCTGTGTGAGCTTGTGGCTCTGAGGCCGGACTTGGCCGGACTAAAGAAAATCCTGTACTTTCACGAAAACCAGCTGGTCTACCCCCGACAGAAGCCCCAGCACCGAGACTTCCAGTACGGCTACAACCAGATCCTGTCCTGGTGAGTCCAGACCTGGTCCAGACCTGGTCCAGACCTGGTCCAGACCTGGTCCAGACCTGGTCCAGACCTGGTCCAGACCTGCTCTAGTCCTGCTCTAGTCCTGGTCTAGTCCCGGTCTAGTCCCGGTCTAGTCCTGCTTTAGTTCTGTTTTCAGTCTCGTTGCAGATGAGGTGGTGTTTAACTCTCAGTTTAACTTGGACTCGTTCGTCGGGTCTCTGAGGTCTTTCCTCAAACAGATTCCAGATCCCAGACCTCAGGACCTGGAGTCCAGGATCCGGTCCAAGTCCCGAGTCCTGTTCTTCCCCCTGGATCTGCCCCAAGTCGAGCTGTGAGTCTCTGTGGGTCTGACCCATAGAAATGAACATTAACATATGTACGTACACATACATACATACATACACACATACATACACACACACACAGATACACGTATACACACAGGTACACATATACACACAAATACACACACACACACTTACGTACACACACACAGATACACATACATACATACACACACACACAGATACACATACACACACATACATACCCACATACATACATACACACATACACACACATACATACACACACACACATACACATACATACACGTACACATACATACATACACACATACATACACGTACACACACACATACATACACACAGATACACATATACACACACACACACTTAAACACATACATACACACAAACATACATACACAGATACACACACATACACACTCGCATACATACACACATACAAACATACACACACGCACACATACACACTCACATACATATATACACACACATATACGTACACATACATACACACACACATACATACATACACACACACGACATACATACACACACACACACACATACACACGTACACACACGCATACACACACACACATACACACACAGATACACACACACACACACACACACATACATACACATACACACATACATACACACAGAGTCCATGGCCTGATCCTGTTTGACCAGATTAACCCGATGCATCTTCTGTGCATCTGCTCTAACTGCTCATAACAACAGCGCTCTCTCCTCTGCTCCTCTCCTCTCTCCTCCTCTTTTCTCCTCTGCCTCTCTCCTCTTGTCCTCCTCTCTCTCCTCTCTCTTTCCTCTCCTCTCTCCTCCTCCTCTTTACTCTCCTCTCTTTCCTCTCCTCCTGTTTCCTCTCTTCCTGTTACCTCTCCTCTCTTTCCTCTCCTCTCTCCTCCTCCTCTTTACTCTCCTCTCTTTCCTCTCCTCCTGTTTCCTCTCTTCCTGTTACCTCTCCTCTCTTTCCTCTCCTCTCTCCTCCTCCTCTCTCTCTTACTTTTTATTTATTCTTTTTCAGATTTCTTCCTGAACACAAACGACAGAGACAACCCCGAGTCCAGGATCAGAGCCCCCGACCCAAGACGAGGTAAAAGAACCAGGACTAGAACTGGACCAGGACTAGAACTGAACCAGGACTGGACCAGAATTATACCAGGACTGGACTGGGACTGGGACTGGACCAGTCCAAACTATATATATATTTTTTTTCAGATTTGAAGCCCAGTCAGAATCTGGTCTAGACTCAGACCGTGGTCCAGACCGGGGTCCAGACCGTGATCCAGACTGTGGTTCAAAGCGGGGTCCAGACCGTGGTTCAGAGCAGGGTCCAAACCAGGTCCGGCCCTTGCACATCGTGTGGCCCCATAGATGGTGAGTCTCTTTTGTCCCTGCCCGGATCTTGACTGGGTCCTGCCCAGGTCCTGTCTAGGTCCTGTCTAGGTCCTGTCCAGGTCCTGTCCAGGTCCTGACCTGGTCCTGACCAGATCCTGTCCAGGTCCTAACCAGTCTCCATGTGTTTGACCACATTCTCTTGACAGGATTATGGTTATTCAGATTAAATATTTACAAACTGATCCCAGTCCATCTGTCCATCACACCGGCAGAGTGGTTGGCCTCCTCTCAGTGAGGAGGTTGTGGGTTAAATTCCCTGCACATGTGTCCTGATGTTCACCTGACTGTAATCTCTGGATTAACACACAGCATCTGTAATCCTCATAATCTCAGTGTGGCCTCGATAAACTGCTCACTACACCACCGGGGCTAGACCGGGGGCTAGACCGGGGGCTAGACCGGGGGCTAGACCGGGGGCTAGACCGGGGGCTAGACCGGGGGCTAGACCGGGGGCTAGACCGGGGGCTAGACCGGGGGCTAGACCGGGACTAAATCTCTGTGTTCTGCTGTAGGGAGCATGACAAAGACCCGGCGCTGCTCTTCTGGGTCTTGCTCAGACTCAAAGACCGAGGTCTGGACTTCAGAGTGTCTGTTC
Source organism: Periophthalmodon schlosseri (assembly GCA_000787095.1). Taxonomy (NCBI): domain Eukaryota; kingdom Metazoa; phylum Chordata; class Actinopteri; order Gobiiformes; family Gobiidae; genus Periophthalmodon; species Periophthalmodon schlosseri. The sequence continues at coordinate 7,086 of KN478759.1, forward strand.
TCGGGGAGAGGTTCTCCGAGGAGCCAGGTGAGCTGTTATTCCTGATTCTGACCTGGTTCTGACCTAATTCTGACCTGGTTCTGACCTGGTTCTTACCCGGTCTCTCTGCAGAGGTCTTTGCTGAGTCCCGGGACCTTCTGGAGGGCCACATTCTTCACTGGGGCTTCCTCCAGAGCAAAGACGAGTTCTACAAAGTCCTGACCGAGTCCGACCTCGTCCTGTCCACTGCCAAGCATGAGTTCTACGGGGTCTCCATGTAAGAGGCCTGGTCCAGTTCAGGTCCAGTCCTGGTCTAGTCCTGGTTGGGTTCAGTCCAGGGGCCTGATTTATAATGCTTGCTTACACACTACACATTGTGTAGGCGCCTTCTGCTCCAGATGCGAGATTTATAAAACATACAGTACAGTACCTGACCCCAACCCAAAATGTCCCCTGCATTTTTTTTTAACTGGGAGTTGTTGCAGACGAGAGCTTGCTCTCAAAGGCCCTCCCTGTTTAATTAAAAGACATGATGAAGTGTGTGCGCGTGTCAACTCCTTCTCAAACAGGTGAACACAGTTGAACACAGCTGTTCTGTGAGTTTTATTGGCAGAATAACAGCGTCTGAAATGTGTCTGTTGTTTTCTACTTCCACGTGTCTCTGCCTGAGCCGAAGCGCTTGTCTCCCGGCCCCTGATCCATGTATCCCTCCCCCGCTTCTTTTGCTCTCTCAGGGAGGGCATCTGAATCTCTCGCACGTGTTCACAGCCCCCTCCTTTTCCCATTCAGACCTCCGCATGTGCGTGAACAGAGCCCATCCTCACGCACATATCATAGACATACTTAAAAATACAGTGATAAAACTGAAACACAACGAGGAAACAACAGGCTCCATCTGTACAGACGCTCAACCCGAACGTTAAGACAAGTCTCAGAACACAAGGCATTTTCCTATTTAACCAATGAGTCTCTGCTATCACTTTTATGTTTGTGTTTATTTGTAGAGGGTGTGGTCTGTCCTTTTATTGAAGGGGCATGGTCTGTCCTTTTATGGTGGAGGTGTGGTCTGTCCTTTTATGACAGCGTTGTGGAGGGGGCGTGGTCTGTCCTTTTATGGCAGAGGTGTGGAGGGGGCGTGGTCTGCCCTTTTATGGTGGAGGTGTGGAGAGCACAGATTGCAGGTGGACTGCACATGCCTCTCGTGGCACTTAAGAAAAATCCCACGCAATACTTATATATATATATAAATGAGGCCCCTGGTTCGGTCTGCTCTGGTCCTGATCTAGTCCTGGTTCAGTCTAGTCCGGTCCTGATTCGGGCTGGTCCTGGTCTAGTCCTGGTCCAGTCCTGATTCGGTTAGGTCCTGGTCCGGTCCTGATTCGGTCTGGTTATGATCTCTGGTCTAGTCCTGATCCAGTCCTGATTCAGTCTGGTCCTGGTCTAGTCCTGGTCCAGTCCTGATTCGGTTAGGTCCTGGTCCGGTCCTGATTCGGTCTACACCTGGCGTGGCCCTTGTTTACATTTGATTCGGTCTAGTCCTAGTCCTAGTCTTGTTTCAGGTTGGAGGCGGTCCACTGTGGGTGCTTTCCTCTGGTTCCTGATGCTTTGGTTTATCCTGAAATATTCCCAGGTAAAATTGAACACTGATTAAAAACTGGTTTGTTTGTTTATTTATTATTATTTTTATTATTATTATTGTTATAGACGTTTCATGTTTGTCTGATTGTGAGTCTGGTGGATGGTCCCTGTGCTAAATATTATCACAGTTTGACTTGAGTTCAGTGTGAATTTGTGAAGTACAAAAGTAGAAGCTCATGTCAAACACAGAACACTCCAGAACACACAACACAAAACAGAACACTCCAGAACACACACACACACACACACACACACACAGCACAGAACACTCTAGAACACACAACACAGAACACAAACACAGCACAGAACACTCTAGAACACACAGCACAGAACACACACAACAGAGAACACTCCAGAACACACACAAACAGAACACACCCACAACACAGAACACTCCAGAACACACACACTACAGAACACACACAACAGAGAACACTCCAGAACACACACAAACAGAACACACCCACAACACAGAACACTCCAGAACACACACACTACAGAACACACACAACAGAGAACACTCCAGAACACAGAACACACAATACAGAACACTCCAGAGCACAGAACACTCCAGAACACACACACACGTGGCCCTTGTTTACATTATGGTGGCCTGGTAACAGTTATGGAGTTACTTCGACGTGCATCACATCTGGACCAGGAAGTAACTTTATAAACTTCACCAAACCTAGAAAAAACGAGGCCAGATTTGAGTCAAATATTAAATATAATGTTACAGTGTTAAAGCGCATCTTACAGTAACTCATGTCACTAAAAGTTTATTTTGCTGCCTGTCTGCCCCTGTCTGCTCATGTCTGCCCCTGCCTGCTCCTGTCTGCTCCTGTCTGCCCCTGTTAGACCATTATAGGTACAGGACTCCAGATCAGCTCTGCAAGAAACTCACACGATTCTGCAAAAGACCAGATCTCGTCCGGACCCACACTGTTCAGGTACTGTCTGCTCCTGGCTGCTCCTGGCTCTGCTCCTGTCTTCTCTGGCTCTGCTCCTGTCTGCTCCTCTGGCTCTGCTCTTGTCTCCTCTGGCTCTGCTCCTGTCTGCTCCTCTGGCTTTGCTCCTGTCTGCTCTGGCTCTGCTCCTGTCTCTTCTGGCTCTGCTCCTCTGGCTCTGCTCCTCTGGCTCTGCTCCTCTGGCTCTGCTCCTCTGGCGCTGCTCCTGTCTGCTCTTGTCTCCTCTGGCTCTGCTCCTGTCTGCTCATCTGGCTTTGCTCCTCTGGCTCTGCTCCTGTCTGCTCTTGGCTCCTCTGGCTCTGCACCTGTCGGTCCCTGACCCTTTTTCCTCTTTTAAGGTGGACATGTCTCGGTTTTCCTGGACAACTCTGAAACCCCAGTTTTTGGACCTGCTGTCTGCACCCGTCAGCTCACACCTGTCTGCACCTGTCAGCACTCACAAACAGGAGGAACATAAATCTACAGATGGAGAAACCGTGTCTCTCGCTGACAGAGAGGCTCCGGGAAAGACTTTACCCGTTTTATTATAATTATTGTAATTCATTTGGTGATGTTTGAGTGGGACTTCTGTCTGCTCCTGTCGGACTCTGCGATAGGCACTGAGTGAAACGCCTCGATAATCTGCATTTAAATCCAATAGAAAACACACTCAGATGAACACACGCAGATTCATGTCTAGGTTAATATTTTAATAAAGTTTCAGGTACAATGTTTCAGGAAATGGGCCAAAAACAGTGACAGGAGTTAAAGGAGAAACTACAGCACATGGCAGCCATTTTGTGTCAAACTGATTCAGAACAACTGTATGTACATTTTATTTTAAATCTCATATACGTGACCTGTGACCCCAAAATAAGTGTTTTTTTTTTTATATTTGTGTTTGTCAGATATTAATCTCTGACATTAGAGGAGTTTTCGCTCAGTGTACAACATGGTTGATTGGTAACAGTTCCCTAGTGTGATGTCATGATTTTACAACCAGGAAGTAACATTTTAAGCCTAAAAGAAATGGCCAAACTGGGGATGTATTTTTCTTTTGTAAAATTTTCAATCTAAAATCTAAGGTTACATTAACTTTTCCTAAAACACAGACCCATAGGGTTTACATTATAAAGGACATGAATGCTCCAGTGATGTCACAGACTTCAGGCCGTGTGGTCATAACACTGCAGTTTAAATGGGGCTAATGTTAAAGACTCTGAGGCAGTGACCTGAGCTCTGTCCAGTTTGGGTCACAAGATGGCCGCTGCGTTAGGGAAAATGTTCTAGATCAGTGTAAAAACCAAAGGATAAGGCACAAACGGGTGAACACGGGTGAAATTGGGAGAGGGGTGGCCATTTTGGGCCTGATACATGAAGAGGTCTCATAGTCACATGGTACAAATACTGTCAAAGTAAACATAAAAACAGCACTTTTATTTTGTAGTGCCACCACTTCCTTTGTCAGTGCTGTTTAAATAAGTGTGTTTAATAGAGGTTTAGTCCTGCTTTAGTCCTGATTCTGTCCTGCTTTAGTCCTGATTCTGTCCTGTTTTAGTCCTGTTTTAGTCCTGCTTTAGTCCTGCTTTAGTCCTGCTTTAGTCTTGCTTTAGTCCTGGTTCATTCTTTCATCTCCTTCCTTTTTCTTCATCTCTTCTTCCATTGACCACTTTGTTGATCTGCAGAAAAAAGATTAGAACTATGTTTAAATCAGGTCTAAACCAGGACTAAACCAGGTCTAAAACAGGTCTAAACCAGTTCTAAACCAGGACTAAACAGGACTAAATATTTCCTTACCTTACTGTGCTTCTTCTCAAACTCATAGGGATCGTGTAGGTCTGTTTTGATTCTCAGGCGTCTCAGATCTGGGTCCAAGGTCTGGTCCAAGATCTGGTTCTGGTCTAGATCTTGGTCTGGATCTTTGTCTGTGTCCGGGTTTAGCCCCTGATTGAGGTATAAGACAGGACTCATTAGGACTCACACAGCCTAGTTTCCGAGCAGAACATTATTGAACAGACCTGGTTCTGGATGGTCTGTGCCTGGTCCAAATCCTGGCCCAGACCCTGGTCTAGACCCCGGCTCTGGTCTCGGTCTAGACCCAGACTCTGGTCCCGGACTATACCCGGTCTGAATGCGGTCTCCCGGGCTAGACCCTTGCTCTGGTCCTGGTCCCCGTCTAGTTCTGGTCTGAACCCGGTCTCTGGTTTGCAGTAGGCGTAGCGGTGGTTCGGTCTGGTCCCGTTCTCTTGGTCTACACCCTTGCTCTGGTCCCGGCCCCGGTCTAGTCCTGGTCTGGACCCGGTCTCTGTGTCTAGTCCCGGTCTGGACCCGGTCTCTGGGTCTAGTCCTGGTCTGGACCCGGTCTCTGGGTCTAGTCTCGGTCTAGTCCCGGTCTCTGGTTTGCAGTAAGCGTAGCGGTGGTTCATGTGCTGTGAGTAGGAGCCAGAGTGAGAGAAGCGTTTTCCGCAGCGGTCGCAGACGTACGGCTTTTCCCCTGAGTGCAGCCGTGAGTGCTCCAACAGGTGATGTTTGTGTTTGAACGCCTTCAGACACACCACACACTGGTGAGGGCGCCTCCCTGTGGACACACACCGCACAGCACATAAGAGACACTACAGACACACCACACACTATGAGAGCGTGGAGTGTGAGGACACACACCTGTACGTGTGTGTGTGAGGACGTGTGTGGACACACACCTGTACGTGTGTGTGTGTGAGGACATGTGTGTGAGGACACACACCTGTACATGTGTGTGTGTGTGAGGACGTGGGCATGTTTCTGATGTAATTGTGTGAAACTCGCTGCAGACGCCTCTTCAGTGGCTCATGTTTATCTCTCTCATTAGTTCTGCTTCAGACTTTTTAACATTTCCATCCTTCCCCTCAGTAGGAGTCCCAGGTTTGGACCAGGTTTAATCACTGGTCTGTGAGAACAAAACACTTCGCGTTCCTGAGGTAAAAGTATTAAAGAGGGGGGTATTTTACTATGGGGTATTAACTGTTACATATAACATTTAGATCACCATGTTTCCTTTTATTGTTTTGAAAATGCTGTATTCACCCAAAGTAATGTATTAAGATGTTTTATAAGTTTCACTTTCGTTTTTGACGCTCTGAGTCTCCCCTCCCTTTGCTCTCTGTGCTAAGCCACTCCCCCTCAGAGCTCTATCACAACACAATTAGCTGCATCCCACTAATGAAACTACTGCACATCACATCAGGTTTGTCAAGTTGCTGTGTACAGTTTTGTATCATGTTTTTGTATATTTATGGAGAATTGGGGTTGTGTGGGAGCATGGGTGATGTAGACTTGTGGGCGGAGCCTTGGACAGAATCTTACAACTAACCGTAAGGAGGGTTTGAATAGAGCCTGGGAGAGATCGCAAAAATACTCAAACATGCATGGACGACATCTAAAACCTCTTCAGGCAAGTTTTTGATGACAGAATCGCTAGATTATTCAGACATGCATGGATGACATCTACAACTCCTTGATGTTTTTGATGAGAAGTGTTAGAACATGGGAGAAAGACACAAAAGGTTTTTCAGAATAACTCCTCTTTGTTTTTGTGCCTTTTTGATTCTTTGTGAGAATCAGCTATAATTTTAAAGTGTTGTGTTCTGGTCCTTCATTTGTGAGTCTCCGTCGAGCTTTAAGTTCAAACCCTTAAATCAGTCCTATAGTGTGTGTCTATAGTTCTAATCTGACTGTGGATCATTATGTTATAATTTACATATTTGAAATCACAATATTCATCTAAAACGACTTCACCTCAGGCGTCCTTTTGGTTTTTCAAACTTAGACAGTTCAATATTTCACTTCAGCTAAAGACACCATTTTGTTTTGTGCTGCTGCATTGGACAAAAGTCACAGGACATAAGTGTCCCCTCACAAAAACAGCTGTAAAATCATCCAATGATCTCACCATTAGCCTGTTACCCGTGTGCTTGGGCATTAAAGTTAGCCATTAGCCTGTTACTTGTGGGCTTGACGGTAAAAGTTTGCCATTAACCGATAGCCCATTATCTGTGTGCTCGGGGGTTAAAGTTAGCCATAGTCAGTTATCTGTGTGCTCGAGGGTTAAAGTTAGCCATTAGCCCGTTATCTGTGTGCTCGGGGGTAAAAGTTAGCCGTTAGCCTGTTACCCATGTGCTCAGGGATAAACGTTAGCCATTAGCCTGTTACCCATGTGCTCGGGGGTAAAAGTTAGCTGTTAGCCTGTTACCCATGTGCTCGGGGGTAAAAGTTAGCCGTTAGCCTGTTACCCATGTGCTCAGGGATAAACGTTAGCCATTAGCCTGTTACCCATGTGCTCGAGGGTAAAAGTTGGCCGTTAGCTGATAGCCCGGTACCTGTTGCTCGGGAGCAAAAGTTAGTCGTTTGCCATTAGCCTGTTACCTGTTTGCTTGGTGTTAGAGGTTAGCCGTTAGCCTGTTACCTGTGTGCTCGGCGTTAAAGGTTAGCCGTTAGCCTGTTACCTGTGTGCTCGGCGTTAAAGGTTAGCCGTTAGCCTGTTACCTGTGTGCTCGGCGTTAAAGGTTAGCCGTTAGCCTGTTACCTGTGTGCTCGTAGCGATGACGCAGGAGGGAGCTGGTTTTCTGAAATGTTTTGTGGCATAGGTCGCAGTGATAAGACCCGCCTTCCTTCCTGCGAACAGCCTCATCTGATTGGTCGATCAGGAGGTCAGCTGATACATCCATGCCATTGCCCTGAAAGAGAAATGGTCAGGTTTAAGCCTGTCTAAGCCTGTCACCACGGAAACAACGTCTGAATTCAGTTAAACACTAGTTTAAAGTGAGACTAATTCTCTAAAACTCAGAAACATTATATTTAAGATTTGACTCAAATCTGGCCTTGTTTCTTCTAGTTTTGTTGTTTTGATGAAGTTTATAGTTTTACTTCCTGGTTGGACACAGATGAGACACACGTAGAGATAATTCCACAACTGTTACCTAGCAACCATAATGTAAAGAACAGACTGTATATATAAATGGACATAGCTAACCTGTTAGCATAGACTGTATATATAAATGGACATAGCTAGCCGCGTTCCAAACAAGAAGTGAGCATGAGCGCACTTTGGTAATATTTTGATGGCCCTGTTGTAAAACTGTGGCCCCTCTCTCTATACGTTGCTAAGCGCCCGCTCCCTGCTAAATCAGTGGTGCGGGCGAGAAGGGGTGTTACCTTCAACAGCCTCGCTCCAGATTGGCTCTTTGGTTGCTATGATACTCGCTGTCAGAATTCCAGATTGGCCCCTATAACTGCTAGCCTCGATTAGCTTCATCTGACTGGATTTGGACGCTGTGGTGACATCACTTAGTCCACTTCTTTATACAGAAAATAAGTAAACAAGGGCCACACGTGTCTAAATGACACAATAGTTCTGATCAGACTCATACAAATAAAAGCATGACCTTTATTTATTTAAATGCAGTTTAAAGTGTGACTGTCTTGAGCCTAAAGTGTGTGTGTGTTCTGGAGTGTTCTGTGTTGTGTGTGTGTGTGTTCTGGAGCGTTCTGTGTTGTGTGTGTGTTTTGGAATGTTCTGTGTTGTGTGTGTTCTGAAGTGTTCTGTATTATGTGTGTGTGTGTGTGTGTGTGTGTGTGTGTGTGTGTGTGCGTGTGTGCGTGTGTGCATGTTCTGGAGTGCTCTGTGTTTGACAACAGCTTCTACTTTTGTACTTCACAAACTCACACTGAACTCAAGTCAAACTGTGATAATATTTAGCACAGGGACCATCCACCAAACAGAGGTCCCTGTGTGTCCTGCACCTGCCCCCCACATGTTAAGACCCCTGGGCCCGGTCTAGACCTGGTTCAGACCTGGCCCAGTCCTGATCCAGTCCTGATCCCCATCTGGACGTGGATTTGGGGACAGACAGAAGGTGATGGTCCAGAGGATTAAGGTATGACTCCATTAACTGCACCTCCAGAGCAGCACCTCTACTCAACAGGACTAAACCAGGACTAAACCAGGACTAAACCAGGACTAAACCAGATCTAAACCAGAAAAGGGATATAGGATGACGGGAGAGCATCTGACACACAGGGATACAGGCAGATGGGAGGGCATCTGACTGACCTGAGGTTCTGGGCGGAGTTTCCTCCTTTGCTGCAGCTGCAGTCTGTGGAGACTCCTGGGCCCAAAAAGACCCAGACCAGAACCCGGGACAGACCCTACGAAGTCCGGGAAGCCCGAAGTCCGACTGAACCCATCCAGCCCCAGAGCAAAACCACGGCCAAAACCAGGACCAAAGCCAGGACCAAAACCAGGACTACACCCAGGACCAAAACCGGGACCAAACTCGTGGTTGGCGGCAGGTCTGAGGGCTTTGGACAGGGACAGGTCCAGGGGGGCGTTGGGATCTTGGCAGAGGTCCAGAGGGGACCCCAGGGATGTGAGGTCTGGGCGGATCCCTTCAGGTGGACTCAGCCCGGTCTGAAGCAGCCAGTCCTGGAACGTTGCTGGGGGAAGTCCAAGGACCAGGGACAGTCTCAGGAGGTCCTCGGATCCTGGGTCCAGGCCGAAGTCCAGGAGGGCAAGCTGGTCCGGGCGGGGGGTCCTGGGGTGCTCTGGCAAGTGCTCTGAGGGGATCAGGTCCCGATCCGACCCTTTCTCCTGAAACAAGATCAGGACCAGGTCAGGACCAGGTCGGGGCCAGGTCAGTAGCAGGTTGGTGCCAGGTCGGGACCAGGTCGGGACTATGTGCCTGGACCCGGCTGGCAGTACCTGTGTTTGTACCTGTTTCGCTTCGTGGAAGTTGGCGTCATCCATTTTGACTCGATTCCTGAGCTCTGCCTGATCTGACAAACTGAGCACGCTCAGTAAACCTGTCCCAAGACCCTTTAGTCCAGACTTTAGGACCCCAGGGTCTGAGTCCAGGTCCAGTCTGGAGTGGTTAACGATAGCAGAGTGGTTAGCGGTAGCACAGGGGTTAATGGTAGCAGAGTGGTTAGCAGTAGCAGAGTGGTTAGCAGTAGCAGAGTAGTTAGCAGTAGCAGTAGCAGTAGCATTAGCGGTGGTGCACTTGCGGCTGCTGATGTGGGAGCTGTAGCTGCCCGAGTGGGAGAACCTCTTCTTACAGTTAGAACACTCGTATGGCTT
>KN478760.1:394-10910 GCA_000787095.1 Periophthalmodon schlosseri
ATGACGGAGGGCTTATTGGCAGCGTGGACACTATGGTGGCTATGCAAAATCTGCGCGGAGCTGCTATCCCCGGGTTACCTATATCGGGCATCATGGCAGCTGGCTTTCCTCATGGCTTCCCTGGGACTTCTTCATCACCAGAAGATGCTAAAAATGGCTTGAGCATGCTACCGATGATGCTACACGGTATACCACATGGCGCCGCTATACCGCAACATGCTATGCTAAGTGTTGGCATGATGGCGCACGCTCCTCCACCAGCTAAAGCTGCTCAATCTGAATCAGCTAGCCCTACTTCTTCGACTACAGAGAAGGAAACGTCTTCAAGTGCGGCTGAAAAGGATACAAGCAAAGATGAATCTGGAGAAGGAAGTCTAAAAGCTACAACAACCACAGCAGCAGCAATAGTGGAGCAAGCCGCAATTATCACCTCTACCAGTAGGGGGCATATCGGAGCAGCGCACATCGGAACAAGCGCGAGTAGCCATCTTACGTTTAACCCTTTCTTAATACCGGGAATGTCTCACGGTTTGCTGTACCCGCACATGTTCCTTCCACACGGGGGCATCATGGCGCTACCGGCTATGCCCCCCGGAGCGGTGGAGGGGTCCCCAGGAAGCCCAAAAAGGAGGCGCAAGAAAGAGGAGGAGAAAGGAGACGAAGGAAAGGAACTCAAAGCCGGCGCTAGCTCACAGCCGGTTAGCCAGACGCCTCCTCCCGCTAGCTCCTCTGCGAAAGACGCAAGTGAAAGTATTGAAACGCAGGGGGCAACAGAGAGTCAAGACTCGCAAGAACGCACAGAGGAGGCAACATCGGAAGAAGAGAGAAGGCACGAAGTGGTAGAGGACCAGAGACAAGCAAACGGAGAGGAAGGCTAAAAATATCCAATCTACTTTCTTGTAAAATTTGTGCCGTGTCTGTCAGTTAATGTCCATGTAAAGATTTTTTCAATATGGCAGTTCAACAATGATAATGTCTTACTTGGTCATGTTTATAAAGCCACCTCTCTCACCACTTCTTCTCCTTGTGTACAGATACTAGTGCAAGAGACAGAAATACAACATCAGTGTATTCTTTCCATTCTGCATCAACAAAATCAGATCAGGACAGAAGTAAAATACTGCGACCAAGATGGCGGCAGTGACATAAACATTGTACTCTAAGTGAACTCTTGTTTATTGGACGTAAAGGACTTATGAAAACACATTTCACCACATCATGGGATTTTTTTTTTTAGTTTATCAGTCCATTTATTTGATTTCCTGGCACACTCCAATGTTTCAACCAAGTGCAATGTCGCTTACTGAGGAGAAGGCAGAACCAGCATTCCTATAAAGACTGTGGAATATATTGTTAGCTAATGTTATTGGTGAAAATGATGAAAGCTCAAAAGGCATCGTAAACCGTGTATGTTGCCCCTATTTGCAGTAATCTTGACTTGTAGAAACACAGCAAGATATTTGAAAAATAACAATCTATTAAGTAATATTTAAGGTATAATATGTGTTGTCTTCAGTAAATGCTGTTTATCTCAACTTAAAACCAGCAACATTTATCAGCTCTGACCCCCCTCTTATTCATATTATAACAATGACATGAAGATATTTATAAATTCTCCATTAAAACAAGTTGCACATGTTATTTTTGCGTACCTCCCATTAATTAAAGAGGGGGTATTATGCAAATCAACTTTTTGGAGTTTTCTACCATGTTATAATATTGTTCTCTCATCGAAAACATGCCTGTAGTGGTTTTATCTCATCCATTCATGTTTGAGTAATCTAGCAATCTCTCCCAGGCTCTACTTGAACTTTCCTTATGCTCCCGCACAACAGTTTTCCATAAATTTATAAAAGCAGGATACAAAACAATACACTACAACTTCACAAACCTGGAGCGATGTGCATTAGTTTCATTAGCGAAATGCACGCAGATGAACAATGAAGTTAACATGGTGACCTAAATGTAATTTGCCAGCAAATAACACCCCACAGAAGTGTAATACCCCCTCTTTAAACATATTGTAAATTGAAACCTCTGCTAAAAATTTAAATCTGCATTTCTTGTCCGAATATCATTTACTGAAGACAAAACATTAACCGTCCAAGTACCTTACTATTACTAAGCTAATGTTTCATCTTTTAGCAAGATAGCATTAGTTAGCTTCACCAAAACCTATAAGTTCTTTTACTTATTTGAATTGGTTATAGTAAGGCAATAATTACCATAAGAACAAAACTGTTCTTTCCTATTTGCTTTCAGTAATTTGGAGCAAAGAACAATCATGAGAATAATTAAACATTTTGCATTATGCTTTTAGTTTTTAGCTTATGAAACAGTCACTTTGCTAACAGAAAATACAAAGATTTTAAAGTCTGGGTTTCTCCACCAGATGGCAGTATATGGCAGAGCTCAGACTGTCTGACTTTATCCAGTATTTGCCCTTGGGTTTAAAATGGCCCCTTAAAAATTTCTGCACAAAGTTTGCAACTTGTAGCATCAAAGTCCTTTTTAGCATAGCGCTGTCCTGTGCACTTTTCATTGTTCTAAGTATGTTTATATGTGTTTCTATTTGAAAGGGAAAAGGCCAGGAAGAGGAGGGATCCACATTTGGACTGAGTGCCTCATATTGTCTCATTACGTTACATCGACTGTCACGCTACAACTTTAAAATGTGTAAATCTGTCGCTGTATATTGCTATTTTTATTTGGCATCGTATATAATTTCTCTTTTTTGCCTTTATTCTTCAGTGGGGGGAAAAATACTTGACTTACCTTACATTACTGTGCAAAAGTAGGTGTCAGAAAAGTCGCACTATCTTGCAATGGTGAAATTATTGTGTACAGATCTAAACTCTGCATCAAGTAATCAATATTGGGGTAAATGCTTATTTTCTTTAGCCACTAAATTGTTGAAAATGATACAAATACGCAAAAAATTAATCATCTTATTCATAGCTAGGAATTACAAGTGATGCGTTATTTTAGCCTTTTTAAAAAGACATTTGGATACTTTCACACTGATGATTTAAGCTGTCTTATTTAATTTAATAAGTATTTCAAACTTTCACTTTCCCTAAGAATGGTTGAATTATGTGTTTGTTTCTCTGCTGGCAACTGTAAGAAGTAAACCATGTTTAAATGGCTAATTAGCAGAACAGCAACTTGCAACATGACGCTAACAGATATATTACTTATACTGGAGTGAATTCGCAAATCTCTTTAGTACAGAGCAACATCAAGCTCGGGATGTAAGGTCATAAAAAGACCGTTACCATGGAAATCCACCATGTTTCCAGCAGTAGTGCAAAACACGCTAAACCAAAACAACGTTAAAAAGCGCAAATGAGAGCGTAGTGGAACAACCCGACAAACTGCTGCGTCACTACTCGTAAATAACTGAATCTAAGCAGCTAACTATTACCTCTTGATATGTTTTTAAGCTAACACGCTAGCATAGCATTAGCATACAAAGCATTTCCACTCCCATGTATTACTTTTGCACAGTATTGTACAATGAGGAGCTACTTGTTGTATCAAAGACAATGTACTGTACATTGATGCAAGTTGTATCATCTTTGCATCATTTGTTTATAACAGGGTGAACCGTGGGGGTAAAAATAATGGACTTTTCATGTTTGCTAACTGAAACTTTATTTTTGCACAGCGTCTTGATTGTGAATGTTTTGGGTTCTTATATCATGTGGGATGGTGTGACCTTGCATGCGCACACTTTTTTTATTTCAGTCTCGTCCTCACATGATAAAAACAAAATGTTGCCTTGTTACAGACATAGACAGAACAAAATGGTGGACCAAAGGATCGGATTAAAACGTGTGTAACTACTATTGATTTGTATTTGAAATTATGTTGTATATTATTGTTGTCCATATGCTTTAGAAACATATCTGTGACGACCTGTTTATTGACTGAAAAATGGCACTTCCTGTATAACGCAATTTTTAATGCGCAAAATAACCGTGAGCAAAAATGACATATAGGCGTCTGGACAGTCAGCAATATCGTAAAGAAAATGAACACGCTTAAATCTTATTAAGTTTTTGAATAGCAGCCCTATTTAACAATTTAACAACAAATTTGATTTTGTCACGTTTGTCATTTGTTAGCTAGCACCTTTTACCATATAGCTTGATACTTCTATTTAGCTTTTATTTAGCATCACTAGCTAGCAATCAGCTTTATAAATGGGTTTTTGTTCCCCTAATATCATCAGAATTAAAAGGTGCACTGTGTAGCTTTTCTAACGAAAAATACACCACTTGCTTGTCTCCATGGAGATGTTATTGCTTTGCCTGGCATGTACCACAGTATGTCATTAAACATAACTTACATTTAGTTCATTACGGGCGTTATAATTGCTCAAAAATACCTTGAAAAAATTGATTTCTTACTGTGAGCAGTGTCACCTATCCACAGATCTGACTTGTAACGTCACCTGGCGGCACCCATACCTTGTTTTCTTGGAGATTAATGCCATACTGTCGAACATTCCAGGCAAAGCAAAAACATCTCCATGGCGACAAGCAGGTGGCGGAGACATAAATTACGCAGTGAACCTTTGACATTTTCACCTTATTAATCTCGCATTGGTTTTTTATGGCCTTCCCAGTCCATTGGTCCACTATAGGTTCTACTGTCTATGTTCTTGAATGTGTGGCTGCATTTAATTTATTTTATACTTATCTGTTGCTTTCACCAAATATGCCATTTTTGTTCTTTTCTTGTATTCATATTATTCGAAGTTAATGCCTTATTTAGCTCATATGTTTTGTATAGTGGCTCTGTTACATGTCCATATATTGCTACATTTATGTCTTGTATTCGTAATGTGTGTTGTCTTAAAGAAGCTATACCGCAGAAATGCTAAGGTACCACCACTGTCCCAATCGAGTCAATCATTTCCCCTAAAAGCACAAACAGTTAGAAATAGCTGTTCTTATCAGTGCCTCGAAAATCTAGCCTCTGTATTTTGTTTGTATTAGGCTTCAATTCAACTCTGCCAGTGTCAATGGACCATTTATGTGTTGGCCTGTGTTCACCAAAAATCCAAATTTCAGTTCCAAGTCAGGCCAGTATTTTAAGGTACTATTTTGGTCATGATGTCATCGCAGTACGTTGTGTTACCTCGAGTAGTAGTCTAAGTAAACATGGCTTGTTGTCAGTGGTGGAAAGTAACAAAATAACAAAGTAAAAGTACTATACATAAACATTGTGATTACACGAAATTGCAAATACATGGACTTTTAAGCTAGTTTTTTGTTCAGTGTTGGGAAATGTTGAAAGTTTGTGTAAACCCACGTTAACAAAATGTCTTCACAATTTCTACACAAACCCTGATTTCCCCTGCCACTAAAAATGTTTTCTAATTTTCACCATTCAACCATATAATGTTATCATGACCAAAATGAATCTTGTTAAAAAAAAATACTAGCCTGACTGCACTGCAAAATGATATCTAACCTCACTATAAATCATGTTAATTCAGAATAATAATCGGGATTTGAGTAGTTTTGACTAGGCTAGATTTAATTACAGTCACGATTTAAAATACTTCACTGGTTTCAAGCCATTTCTGACCGATTACACGTTAATTTAGCTTAATTTGTCAATGGTTAAGTGTGATTTTCTTAGCCCATTGAAACAAGTCAGAAACATTTTGAAACAAGCAAAAAAAAAGGTCTAGTAAATCTTAAAACTACTCAAATTAGGATTAATATTCTAAATGCAAGTCATTTTAACTCGTCCATATGAATTTTTACCGTGTACCTCATGAGGCTCTGAACTTGCAGCTGATAATGGTCCATTGATAGAATTGCTAAGGCAGTTTAGCAGTGCCACAGTAAATCCCTCATTCCGTGTACATTTTCTCTGTTCTGGCTTGTTGTGTTGGAGATGGTGACCGGCACTGTCCAGCTGTGGTCATCATACCTTTGGCTCCCGGTGTGGTCCATGTTTTCTGCAGTGTGTGACGGCAGATGTTCTGGAGATGTTCTGGAGATGTTCCGATGGTCACCTGGACATGGTGTAAACTCATTCATGATGTATTTATTGTACAGCGGTTGTCTCACAGTGTTGTCCTGACTGATAAAGGCTGGCTTTGTTACTCCTCAAGACAAACGCATTTGGTTCACTCTGACTCTGTGTGTTTTTATTTCTCTCACAAACCATAATACGTATTTAATTCATCAACCACAAGACTGCTCAGTGTTCAGTAGCCCAGTATGGCACGCATTCTTCATTTAAACAAACCAGAAATAGCCTATGAAAAAACAAGATAATATATACAGAATGTTAGAACTGTAAATGGAGAGGTTGTTTTGACAGAGGAGGACATACCAGCTTTGCTTTAATGTTGGTATGTCTAAGAGGGTATCCCATAAACCTTTGCGATGTGATGTCGCAATCTATTTTTCGCCACTAAGAAAATCACTTTTTAGCATCAATAAGTTGCTAGCATTCTTGCCAATGCTCTTGTCTCACAATTAGTAGTCCCAGGTTCAATTTCCAGACTTTTTGTGGCCTCTCTTTGTCAGTTTGGAGTTAGCATGTTCACATTCCTTTGGGTACTCTTTGTCCCCATAAAAAACAACAATTTGCACAGCAGGCTAATTCTTTCAGCTTAACTCAAGATTTGAAAATGGGTCCCTGAAGACTGCGGTTTGAGCAAAATTTGTCTTGCAGTGCAGATATATTTAATAAGCGGCTTTTGAGGCTGTACACTGTCTGCCTCTGAGAAACCGTGTTAATGTCCAATAATCAGGAAGTGCGTTGTTAGCATGCTAGTTAGCTTTACCATCACGGCAAAATTCTGCACCGGTCTCAGAGTTGTGAAAAGCATTTACAAACTGATCCCAGTGAATCATTAGGATGTTCTGAATGCCTTATAAATGAGGAAGAACTTTGGACCACTGCAAACCCCTTAAAATGGACTAGTTCTGTTTTTCACGTTTTTAAGACAGTAAAAGTCAAGTTACAATGCCTTTAAATTTGTAGATTTTCAAAAGCTGGACATCTTTTTGGGTGTAACAACGTTGGCAGGTGAGCTTGGGCGGGAAATGTATCCAATTTTGAAATAAGAAGAAATTTAAAAAAAGTATATCTCTAAAATGATCAAATTAAATTCAAGTCTCAGCCCTTTTGTCCTTGTCTCTGATCTGGGTCAATCTGCTTGTGATTGTGTGTTCTGTGGTGATGACAGTACAACACAAACAGCCTGGATCACATGTTACAGTTACTTTTAAAGTTCAGACAATTCCTGGTTTAACACTGATGTTTTTTGGCTGAGTCTTTGCACAAACTCGTCCGATTTTCACGCTCCAGTTCTTTCAACTTTAACTGATAAAGATCGTCTTTCATCAATTTGATAAGAACATCGAGTATGGGAACAGAGGACACGGTTTAAGCTGTACCAAGGCATCTTCAGAGTTGACATGTTCCAGACTAGTGTCAACTGCCATTGTCTCTATTTCCTCTGCAAACCATCACAGACCTTACACGTCGTCCCATGGATGGCCCAAGAAACGAGAACTATTTCAGTGTTTAACTCGTGTATTTTATATGTCTAGAACTTGTTTTAAGTGATCACATCTAATATTTTAATGAAATTGGACAAGATAAATGTGGAAACTCTTCTCTGCAATCCAGAATCCACACTTTTCCAATGCTCACTGTTGATTGAATGTGAGCGAGTTCAGTTTGGGTTGGGCATTCAGCTTAAACCCCATCAGTCATAATTTTATGTGAAATGTCAATCAATTATATTAAGTTAATGACTGAAGAAAATAAACTACTACTAAACTACTAAAACTACTACTAAATATGCATGACTGACAGGCTGATTAGCCAATCAGGAACACGCATGGTCCACCATATCAAAACAAATGGTGCTGATTCGGAAGCAAGACCACGCCTCAACCTCCTCCTGCTCCTCTCCAGCAAACCACACCTCTAATTACCCAGAAGCCCCATTTATACAAGCCAACACCGTCTGTTTCCGCCATCTCGACCCCTCCCTCCCACCCCGTGTTTCTTGTTCACGTTTCAGCCTAAAGACCTCACCATCTTCAGAGAGGAGTTGTTGTGGTCCTGAAGCCCCCATCCTGAGTCTCTACCCAGCCTCCATATCTATTCAGATCATGAATAAATATCTTTACCGTATACCGTTGTTGTGCCGTGGTCCTTGTTAGTGAAATATGGCTGCTTACTAGTAAAAAAGAAAGGAGAAGAATATCAAAGGTTTGTATAGAATCAATGAGCAAAGCACTAAACTTTTAATCTGAGGATTTGTAGAGAAATGTAATTTTGTTCAAAATGATGGGTGACCAATGAGCTTCTTTGCAGTGGGAACCAGACTGATATAAAAAATACAAAGATATTACTCTGGGCTTGCCAGGTAATAGAGACTCGGTAAGAAAATCAAAACCAACAGAACTACTCCAAACTCATTCTCGATTTGAATCATTTTGATGGTGCACAGCTCTGACCTGTTACAGTCTTCATGGAGGCACACAGACCAACTTTATTTTCTTTCTTTTTAACATTTCTGCAGCAAAACAGCATATCATATTCCAAAACATTGTAAAAAAAACAGACACCGGCCCTTTTACGGTCAACTGAACAGCACTTTCTGTGAACTTTCAAAGCTTTGTCTGGTCCAACTCATGGGAATAATATTTAGATGACAAAGAAAGAAATGAAACCTGAAAGACAATGGTGAGTTTAAGCATTCCAGTGTCCTCTGTGTAACACTATCACTGTCTGCTCCCCTGTGCACTGCAGACATCAGACCCGGAGCTGTTTAATGTCTGGAGTTCAGTTTAGAGGGACGGTCCAGTACCATTCTCCAAGTGCAAACCCCAAATATATCAGCCAAAGAGTGAAATTTAAAAACGGTTATGATGTATAGATTTCTGGCCATTGTTTTTTCTATATGTAAAAGAAGCTGTATTTTTGCCAGCTTAGAAATTTGAAAAACAGAAGTAGTAGAAGTTCTTTTCAAACTGTTTGCAGCGGTACAAACTCATTCCTCACTAAAAAATAGTAATTTATTCCTCACTTTGTACACTGAGGCCACAACTGAGACAAAATTTTGCAAAAAAAAATGTAAAGGGTTTTTCTAGGTTTTCCTTCTAGACTTCACACTTTCTAACAATTGCCTAAATCTCATCTTTAGCGACTGTCGCCCACATAATGGCTTCATCTTCAAAAAGAAAATGATCAAAACCCAGCACATGCTCGATCTACTGTCTATTGGACCATCCCTCCAGACACCGGCTATACTTTTCACATTTACCCAAAAAATGTAACCGGGATTTGAACTCCAATGTCCCTCTGATGTGCATAGCTTGTTCTCACTTAAGAGAATGAGAGTAGATCAGACAACAAAGGCCCAAACTACAGAGCCTCAGCTTCACAAAGAGCCCAGCCATTTGTCTGCAGGCCAAAGGGTTCAGACACAGAATCAGTCACTGTAAGTGTTCTGTGCTCTGTGTAAGTCTGTAGTTTAGAGAGCAGAGGGTAGAGTAATGATACCTCTGTCTCTATTAATACTAATGACATACCAGTGTGTTGTCATTGTATTATTTTTTCTTTACATCATGGATCAAAAGAGTTCACTATCTGCAAAAATGATCTTCTGTGTTATTGTTTCCCGCAATATTTTCTGTAGCAATCGTAGACCGTATATGTAAACGGACATAGCTAACCTGCTAGCCGCCACGTTCCAAATAGGAAGTGAGCATGGGCTCGCTTCCGGTTCCATCGACTCCCATTCACTTTACGTTGGAAAACTGTGGCCCGTCTCTCTGTAACTGCTGCTGTCAGCCTCGTCATTTTGGCCTTAAATTGTTCGTATTAACCCGCTCTACATGATCCTGGTGTTTTTATTTCACGGTTGTGTTCGTAAATCAACATATGAACATTCTTTCTCTTCTTTCCCCGAGGTCGCTCCCGTTAGCATTAGCAACAGGTTTGATTAACAGCGTTGGTGAGCGCCTGCCCCCTGCTAAACCAGCGGTGTGGGTAGGAAGAGGCGTTACCTTCAACAGCCTCCCTCCGGATTGGCTCTTGGCTCTATGATACTTGCGCTCGGAATTCGGCTCCAATTTTGCCTCTATAACTGCTCTAGCCTTGATGAGCTTCATTTAACTGGAGCCGAACGCTATGGATGACGTCACACTCCTTTAGTCCACTTCTTTATACAGCCGATGCTAGCAATAGATCACACTTTAAAACATTTTTACACGACAGGCTTAATATCACTTCAGTGTTCAAATTGCAATGAAGCTAACTCCCCTAGCATGTCCATTTATGACTCCTGGCTTCAATCTGGAAGGGTACCAGACACTACACTGTGGTCACCCTCTGCTCCTGACGGATTACCTCTGCCTAGCGACATTGAAGGATGGGTCAAATTTAGCCCACGCTCACTGCTCTCTACTTACTTCGTTCTCCAATTTTCTTAATTGGTGATACGCATAGGATTTGGCAGCGTCGT
>KN478763.1:375-20301 GCA_000787095.1 Periophthalmodon schlosseri
TAGACCTAAACACTAGGCCTGTCGCAATAACACATTTTGAATCATGATATATATCGCTAGAGAGAAATACAAATACTACGATAAACGATAATATTGAAACAACTTTATGCCACTGATACAAAGCAGGATAATCCCAGTAAACACATTATTAAATAGACGGCATCAGTAAAAGGCCCGAGCTGTAACAAATAGCAGAATGAATTAACAATTAGCCATAGAAGTGAAATATTGTCCACTCTTCAGCTCAATAGACCCAGACTCCAAACAGAAACTGTAAACAACAGGTGTGTTTCAGTGTAGTGAGCTCCTCCCTTCAGATGTGTCCACCAATAATCTGACCAGAACTGAAGAAGAGTTTAGGTAAGCACAAAAGCGAAACGTCTTCACTCCTACAACTTTTTGTCCAGTTGACAGATTTTTTAAATTTTTTTCTTTTACTGTAAGTATGACAAAAACTTCCCCACTCTTACAAAGAAACTGGTTATAGTAATTATTGTGCCAGACTTACTAATCAATGTAACAATAATCCAGCACTCAATCTAGGCACGGTTAATCATAAGAACTGAACATAATGTAGTGCCTTGGTGAGGGTCTGAACTTGAGTTGCATTCCTCCCTGTGCAAGTTTGTTAATAACAGTAGGAAACCATCATCTTTCGAAGTTGAACAGAAAGTGTTGTGATCTGCAGTAAATCTACAGCATGTATACAAAACACTATATTCTCTGCTGATGGCTGTGACAGTTTAAACAGGCACCATCTCATTAGTGTAGCCTGGATAGTCTTTGGAGTCTCATCACAGATTCACAGATTCATATTTGTGTTCTCCCCCACTGTTTCAGCCCTGACTGAGCGCCACACATCTATATATTGGCCCTCTATAAAACAACTCCATTCCCAAGAGGATGTCTGTTTCCTCCTGTCTCTTCTCTAATTGTTGTTTTTCGAAGTTTTTCGGAGTCGGGCATATTCTGAAGTGGCTGACATATTGCCTGGTAGTGAGTGCTGTTGCGGACCAGTAAACCGTAAATACGACGTAGGGCTCGCAGTTTAGCAATGCGAAAAGGGATGGCACTCGTGAGAATATAAAGTCAAGTCCACTCCGCTTTTCTTAGAGTGACAAGTTGACATTTGGTTATGCTTACCCACAATGGCCTTTTGGATTAGTTTTTCCCTTATTGTTATGCATGTACCTTATCTGACTGGCAGAGAGTTTAACTGTAAGTAAATATTTAAAGTTATTCTCTATATGCTTATTACTGTATGTATGTATCAATCTTTTAAAGTAATTTGTTTCAGCCACAACTATGAAAGATCTGCTTGTTTCATCATATCAAGAAAGTCTGGAAATTGTAGATGAGGCATTAATTCACTCCGGACAAAGGTAATGGGCTGCCTACCGTCTAATGTACCAAAACAAATCAGATCAGATAGTTCTTCTTCTGTTGTGTGAGCAGACGGAGCTCAAGCGCGTTCACGTTCTTGCGCCAAGCTGAGCCGCAGACGCAGAAGTTGTCCCGAGCCGCAGAGGTTTTTCAGACGACTCTGCAAGTGCTCAAGACCAGAGTGAGACGGAGGTACAGGAGGGAGGTGGCGGTGGCAGGTACTCAAGTGATGTCCCGTAGGCTAAACAGGAATGGTTACCTCAAAGTATTATAACAACTAACATGGTGGACACTTCTGGTGGTGCACGTGGACCCTCTTGTTGTTCAAGTCCAAATTTGGTTCACTTTATAACAAATCATTAATTCTATGGTTTTATTTAAAAGCGCAGTATGTAACTTTTTTGTGAAGGGTCCAACACCTTGTCTGCACAGAGACTTTATTGCTGAACTCGGAATGTTTCACAGTATGATATTAAACTTATGTGACAAGCAAGTGATGCCACCAGAGCAAGTTACTGATCAGAACTGTGGATAAGCAAGCCCAGACCGTGTGTTTTTCAAGTTTTATTTATTTATCTTTTCAATAAAAACAACTCTTATTCGAGATAGATACGTTTGAAACCATTCTGTGGAACATCCCAGGCAAAGCAATAGCATTGCCATGGAGACAGGTGACAGAGCCTCCACCAAAAATGTACTTCGTGTAAGTGAATGCAAGTGTCTGTTTTTTGCTTATTTGATGTGACTTTTATGTGCTGGGTTTGGTTGGGTTTAATTCTGTGTAATATTTGGAGATGGGGCAGATTGTGAATGCGTTAAGTATCACTGGTATATTTCTGATAAAGTGAAGCTCACTGTGTGTTCTAATGCTGTCAGAGCTGCTGGTGTGGGAGGATGTAGCACTAATGTCAGAGCTGTCCCAGTGCCCCCCTGCTCCACTCCCCTCTGA
The DNA here is from genome assembly GCA_000787095.1 of Periophthalmodon schlosseri. Taxonomy (NCBI): domain Eukaryota; kingdom Metazoa; phylum Chordata; class Actinopteri; order Gobiiformes; family Gobiidae; genus Periophthalmodon; species Periophthalmodon schlosseri. Next base: position 2,708 of record KN478763.1, read on the forward strand.
CTGTCAGGACCACCACAACTACAGAAGCATCAGTGGACTCTGCAATAACAGGTGAGACAAGCCACCATTTTACATTGCATATTGTTAGTTTGGACCAGACAATAGGGTTGTTGCTGTTACGCAATTGTTACAGCAGAAATGGTGTCAAATCAGTGTTGCTAAATTTCCTCTGCAGTTAAATTATACAGATTTCTTACTTATCTGTGGGAGTGGGGGTGTCCACTCACTGCAGTGAGTGCAGGCCCTGGAGCAGACTCAGGGCATGCCGAGGGGGCGTGCAATAGCTGCATTTCTGTAGAGTTTTACTGAGATTATCTATTGTGCTATTCAAAAAACCACAGGAACATTTTGTGCAGTCTGACACATGCTATTACTGACTGACAACTTGCAGGTTTCCATATGAACTATTGATTATATATTTGTCATTATAAGATATCGGGTCGTGTTTACCCAGATTAGAGGCTTTTCTTAGATTTTCAATTTAATCACAATTCATGCATGCTAAGCTTCATTTTGCTCTTATGAGGTAAAGCTTCTTGTAATTACTCAAATCTGGTTGTCAATCACTTAAAACATGACCAATAGGGAGGATGGGTGGAGGAGAGTGGACAGCAATCATCTGAATTTCTGAAAACTTAAAAGAAGTGGATCACTTTTATATTACTACAAATTAGCACATCATCACACCGTAATTTGAATTTTGTACACTGTTATATCGCCACTGCTGTTCAAAATTATGGCTTAGCCCTTAACTAGAATATTCTTAATTTAAAGCCAAGTCTCTGCAAAAGTAAATAAACTGCAAAAGTCTGCACCATCCAGCCCGAGAAATAACTTTTTCGTCCGTCTCTTTTGTAAAGTGTTATTTAGTCATTAGCTTTGTACATGTGGCTGACTTTAACTTGACTTTGAAAAGATATATCCGTGCTTACCAAGTGTAGGAAAACAAATGGTGTTGTCATTTTGCTTTGGCACACTCAGCCCTGTGCGGCGGTTAGTGCCGTGTTCCTGGAGAGCCTTCTTGATTCTTTTTGTCAGGCAAAACCCTCTCTGGGGAGCAGCCAACACCGCACTGGTCAGATGGCTTCCAGCAGAATATGAGGATGGGGAGAGAGAACCCAAAGGCTGGAACTCACCGCGCCTCCACAACGGATTTCCACTTCCCTCGGTAATGTGCAAACCACTTCTCTCTGGGCACCACGGTCTGGGAACGCAATTAGACAAAAAGTTACCTTGTTCCAAAACTAAAGCTAATGTTTTTAAGCATGTAATTATATGGGCAGTTGGAAAGACAGAAATTCTGTGTTTTTGTTTTTTTTTTATATATATATATATTAAAAAACTGTGAGGTGCAACATAAAAAAACACATTTAGACATTTACGCAGCTATAGACACATCCAAACACAGCTCAGTCACCGCTTCATTCGCTCCATTCACCCTCCCCAACATTTTTTCACACACAGCACTGTCTATTATTCTCTCCTTCCACATTTTCGGTGTGGGAGTATTGGGACCCTTCCACATTTCACATGTCACCAGTCCAGTACTCTGAACACAGGTTTGCTCAGATAAGGCACTTCGCCCTCCTCCCCCAGCAGACGCAGCCTGGGTGACTTTGGCAGGTCACATGGTAATCAGCCTTGAATAAAGTCCAACATTTGCATCCATATTGGAAAAAACATAGAATAGTCTGATAAACCTTGTATCAAAGTACCTGTGTAGTTTTGACTGATTTCCAGCATACAGTAGATCTTTTCCCCCAGTAAATTATATGAAGCTTTACTAAAAGAACCATACCATTGCCAAAACTGTGTACTCCCTTGTACAGTGTATGCCCCATGGACCCCTTTAGTTCTAATTACTTTCTCTGATTGTAATAACAATCATTGCATCACGGTAGTAATTTATGCACTCGTTAGCACTATGGTTCTTTAATGAGAAAAGGAACTCATCAAATATGCATTAGTTGTATGGGGCCTCTTTATTTACCTCCATATAGAGCTGCGTTAATTTACTAATGTGTTTGAGAAAAGTAATAATCTTTGATGCTAACGACCCCCTTCATAATAAGAAGTTGGGCTAACAGCAGAAGAGCACTTGCTTATTAAATTCATTTCATAAATCAGTGTAATTAAATGCCAAAGTGGAGTTTGTTAGAAACAGAAAATGAATGAAAGGGGAGCTGCATCAATGAGGTCAAAAATATTTTAAAACTTTTTTTTTTTACATAAAGCACTATCTAATAATAGCAGAACCGCACACAGTTTCAAAAGTAGTAGCCTATTCGTTTACCCCAGTCTCTATGTGTGTCTTCCATTGTGTCAAATATAGCATAAGGTTGAATTGGTGTGAGAGCCAGTACATGACTTACAAGTGAAAATAATGTTTTACTACAATATGGAATATCTTTTGAACTTGAACTTACTGAATGCTTATCCAGATTTAAATGTTTGCTACCAGTGGAGTGCCATTAACCAGACATAACATCTCAGGTGTTGGAGGTTAGTAAGACCATCCTGCGGAGTACTATTAAACCCAGAGAGGACGAGTACTCTCAGCTTCTGGTGGAGTGGGGCCAGTACATCGACCACGACATCACCTTCACGCCCCAAACTACCAGCATGACCTGCCTCAACACATGTGAAAATGTGCATCCGTGTTTTCCTATAAAGGTATGTCATGATTAAAGGTCCTATATTGCACAAAATGGACTCTTGAGAGCTTTAAGTCATGGTATAATGCTGTTACCTCATCCAAAACATACCTGGAGTTGTGTTTTGTTTCATTCACACATGTTTGAGTAACACTTTATTATTACTCTGTCTACATCTCCAAAGCTCAGAATGCTCTGTTCCACCTTGTGATGTCATGTAGTGGTAATTTTCAAGTTAACAGCTCCTTTTACCTTTAGCTCAGTAAAGATTGGCATTTCCAGGACCGAAATCATCAAAATGATTCTAGTGAAGGTGTTTGGCATTTAAAAACACAGTGAAGCGCTTCCTGTATTGCTACACGACATCACGAGGTGGAACAAGTCTTTTCTGTTTGAGAGAAGAACTCAGCCTAAATATGCAGGGTTTGTGTGTTAAACATGTGTGAATGAAACAAAACACAACTCCAGGTCTGTTTGTGACGAGGAAACAACGTTGTAACAGAGAATAGTGTACAGTGTAGTGTAAATCGTGCATAAACATATGCAAACGGTAAAATGGCTGATTATAGCTGTGGTTTAGGTTTCTTCACTTAACTGTACTGAATAAAATAAAGACTTCATATGTTTGTACTATTGTCTGTAATATAGTTATAACTGAAATGTGTTCGATTGTTTAAGCAAAAAGTTCCACAAATGTTTCGCTCAGGTTTATACTGAGACGATGTTGGCTCAAGTGATCTATATTTTAATCATTTTATGCAAGTATGGAGAATAAATATATTGTCTCTGCTTATCAAAACAGACATTTTAGATTAAATAGAGTTACTTGTACTGTATATATTTGTGTCATAATTTTTTGTTCAGCTCGTTTATAGACTAGGGAAAAAATGAGACTAGGGAGGGGCCACCATAGTCTCTTCTATTATTGGGAAAGTGCTTAAAGGTTTAGTTTTTTTTCGTTGTTATTAGTGCACATTGACCTGTGAGTTTAAGTCAGAAGATATTTTATTGATAATATTCACAGGCAGGTGATGGCTGCATGCCCTTCCACCGCTCATCCCCAGCCTGCTACTCTGGTCCTGACCTGAAACACACTCTCCAGCGGCAGCAGCTGAACTCCATCACCTCCTTCATCGACGCCTCTGTAGTGTATGGCCATAACACGGAGCTGCAGGCCTCTCTGCGGAGACCCGATGGAAAACTGTCTGTCCACCAGGAGTTCAGTGACTCCAGAGGGCGCCCGTACCTGCCCCCCGCGCCCTCCTCGCCCTCCGGCTGTCTGCAGGACGTCCGGCAGGAAGGGGGGCCCAGGGTGGAGTGCTTTCACGCGGGGGACAGTCGGGTGAATGAAGGTCTGCCCCTCACCGTTCTGCACACTCTATGGCTCAGAGAACACAACCGCGTCGCACAGGAGCTGAGAGCCCTTAACGCTCACTGGAGCTCAGAGACCGTGTACCAGGAGACGCGCAAGATCATCGGAGCAATGCACCAGGTGAGCAGGGTCATACAGGCCCTCCACAAACCGCCAGACCAAGACTGCAGTCAACAACAGAGAGTTACAGAGAGTTACACAGCAAGTAGTTCTGCTTCTTATAAGATATCCTATTCTCTAATAAAACTTAAGTTGCAAAAGCCTATACGAAAGCAAACTAATCGCAGTCATTGGGCCAGTTTTGTACAGCCGTCTGCTTAACCCTCCGGTCACGTCACATCATAGTAGAAAAGGTAGTTAAACTCAATTTAAGATGGATTAGTAAAATAAAGAAGTTAAAAGTTAGTGTACAGCATGTTTACTGTAGTACAACACTTTGAGCTTCAGCCTCTTAAAGTTTTAGGACTTTTATAACTTTATTTATTACTACAGCAACTTTTACTACTAAACATACAACTATCAAATAACAATTACTCTTTCACACTATCGATCTTGTATTTTTAGAGTTTTTCAAAGCAGCCATCAATTAAGCAATTATAAAGCTATTGTGTAGTACAAAAGAGTAGTAGAACACGACATTACCACCATTACCACCACAATATACTTATACTTTGCCCAGATAAACCTATAATTTTCTTAGTCTTGTCATTCACTTGCCATTGAAGAAATACTTCAATTTCTTCAATGGTATTTTATAAGATTTTAGAAGTACTTTTCCAAAAAAATTTGACATGTGTACATTGCAAAGTTGAATATTGACTAAACAAATATTTAAAACAGCCAACTGAGAGAATTTCAAATATCAAATAAGTCTATTCTGAGAGCTTTTATTGTTCACTGGCAGATGACTCAGTGTATATTAAACCAGCTGAACCACTTCAGCTGAGACATCAAAGTGAATTAATGGAGAATTCCATTTCTGTTTTTCTGTTCTCTTTGTTTCTTAGTGGATAATTGATATACCTTGTAAACTGTACAGGACACACCAATTTAATATGAGGGCAGGGACAAGTCCAAAGAATGAATGTATTAAGTGAGAACCAACAGTGAAAAGTGGACAAAAGATGCATGCGATGGTGTGCGCTACAGCAAGAACCACAGTGATGTTTACTCTCGCTGTCACGTAATGGAAATATTGGCCACTTTGATCCAGGCCTTGAGATACTCCTACGTGCCTGAAGTAAAGGGAGTCACCCAGTGTCGTGTCTGTCAAATCAATCATAGCAGAACTGATTGATTTGGGCAATGGTGCGTTTTAATGTAACAGAGCAACACCAATAAAAACTCAGTTAAGGTAGAGCCGGGAAATATTGCTACCGCCCGTGTTTAAGTAACCAGTGCATTTGCTTCTTCTGACTCATCGGGGTTCATTTGCATGTTCTACTTGTGTCCGTATGAAAATGGTACTGTGGTTACCCCGTTAGCCAAAACATACACAACAGTCTAAACCTTCAGCTTGGTACTCTTTATGTCTTTATGTTATTTATCTCTCAAGTAGCTACTAAACAGCTCTGTGGAAAGAAAAATTCAAATATTCTGCGACTTTCTGGGCCAGCTATGGTCTTATTTTACTTAAATGTATAAGTCCAACCAGGATATTGGCTGAACGTATATTTGAAAGTCAGTAGCCGTTCAAGTAAATGCTTCAGTATCAGCACCGATATCCGACGCCAGTATCAGATCGGTGCATCCCTAGTTGTGTCTCCATGGTAATGCTTTTCCTTTGGCTATAATTTCCATGGACAATGTTTTGAAGTATGATTTTAACTTTATTTTCATGGAGTCATGCCGGTGACAAGCCACCTCCAGAAAGTTACATACTGTACCTTTAAGTGTGTTTATTCAACTACTGTTCCCTAATTGGAATTTCTCTGTTTGGGGCTTGAACTAAGGAGATCTAGTTTTGGTAATCACATCCAGGGGTCTATCAAAGTGAATTTAGAATTACTTGTCTTCCTTTATATGCTTATAAAAAAGCTGTTTGTGATGATTTCTATTCTGTACATAGTGTTCAGATGGGGACAGGGTGACTGTAGTGGGAAAATGAAGTATTTAATCTGTGAGATTTAGGGAGCTGACATTTGACTGCCTCGGTGGATTAAGAAGACCTTATTTCAGTTGACTCAGAGCTTTAGAATATTAAAAAGAGAAAGGGCCAAGGTGAGATACAACTGCTTTAAATAATTTGGGAGAATAAAGACATGGCAGGTAGAGGATTTACATACTGCTACCATAGCTATGGCCAACATGATTGAAAATCTGTGAAAATCCCTCATTTTAGTTGCACTGTAGCATGAAAACCACTGCTTCAGAGAGGACATTTAAGTACATTTAAACATTGTATTTTTTTACAATGTGAGTCGCCCCTAAAACACTTTTATAACATTAAAAGCATTATCTGACAGATCGGGGAGGGACAGGAACAATGAAAGAGAGACAAAAGCAAATTCTCAAATGCTATTGACCTTATTCACCTCCGCCTACTTTTGCCGTAAATGCGACTAAACTGGGCTTTCTTCGTGGAGGCGTTTCCGTTTAAGTGGGAATCCCATTCATTTCAATAGAGAATTTGGAAAAAGTTTTGCCTCTAAAATATGATATAAAGTAGGTTCATTTGTGTAAAATGTTCAATGTTCATATGAAACAGCAAGTTAAACTGCACTGATTCTGTGGGAGGCTTTAAAACAGATTTGTAGTCCACACAGATCTCAGCCCATGCAAAATAATACAACCTGAATAGCATGGCAGAGTCCACAGCACCTTCTGGAATAAGGTGAATAGGTGTAAATATAAAACAAAAAAAACAACACCATGTATGTCTTGATAAAAGGACAACTATGATAAGGTAAGATTCTGCATTTTAGTATGAACAGCCAAGTGAACGAGAGTTAAACAAGTCAAGAAGCAGGACAGGTCTTTCTAAAGCTGTGGTCAAACATCACCAAAAAGTCACAACTCCTACCCAGCTCAGAGCCTTGGGCATTGAAAGAGCATTTTTATGAGTTTGGGGACAGTTGATCCCTAAATCCAATACTGTAATGTACCTGCAGCAGTCCTACGTGTCATAATAAAGAAGACGGAGCACGGACATTGCTGTCAGGCTGTGCTGGAGGCGACCTGTTAGAGAGAAGAAAAACTTATCAGAACAATTGCATCTGAGAGCTTCAAGTTGATTTATCTTTTTGTGTTGACAGAAACTACGCGTAATCAATACCAGCCATTGATTCACATTTTTGCTCTTAGACTTGCGCTGCTGCAGACCCCTTTGCTTCATATCATATTCCTCTTTATCAGGCCGCAGCTGGTTCAGATGGAGCTTGTGAAATGTCCTGCGGAGCTTTGACAAACGTCATGCCAATTTCTGCTACTTAGACAAGGCAATTACAGAAAAAGCGGCATGAGTAGCCACTTCATTCTGTGTTAACGCTGCAGGTGTAGTCTGCACACCGCTCGTCTGGGCCCTCTCCCAACAGTGAGGCCGGTTGTCCATGTGGTTGTTTCTGAACAATGTTTTTACGCACATAATTGTTGGAATTCAGATGACATCCGGACATTCTATTGGACAACAACATTTAATACAGGGTAGGTAAAATGGATATTGTTAAAATGCAGATATGGCCATTACAAGGCGAACTTCCAAGTCTAACTTCCATATACAGCATAGAAGGCAGGAGTGCTTTTTGGATGTGTAAAGATCATGCAAAATTGTCCTTTTGGTGCTCTTTGGTATAGGGAGCATTGTTTAGATAGACAGTCATTTGAAACAGGCAGATGGAGGATCTGACAATTGTAAGGTGTAATTTTATGTGTAAAAAGTGTGTAATTTTACATCCCTGTTACTGTGTGTCCTCTGTGACAACTGTAACTTGTGCATTAATACACCAGTGTCTACATTGCCTATTTGTGATATGCGGTATATTGGGGTTGTAGGTCAAGTTGAGCTCTGTATTTGCCTTCAACTAAATATTATAAGAAAAGCATTTTTTTAATTTGATGGCTAGAATCTGTGGGCAATAAGAACCCTTTTGAGATCTTGCTCAATAATCTTGGTCAAGAGTTCTAAGATGAAGAACTATCTATGTTATACACTTTGAAGTTTCTTCTCAAACAGTTTTTACATGCATATTGCATGTGCGTAGTTTAGAGACACAGTGATCCTTAAAGAGAATGCACTGCTGTTTTTGGCCTTGTTCAATGTGTTGTTTAGGATTATCAGGCCACACGGCACTGTCCCAGCTGCTGTCAGCTCATCTCAGCCTGATCGTTCCAACTGACAGTGGTGTATACAAGGCAGAGGTATAGGCGACTGTCAGGAACTACTGTGTGATACTCAAGTAATACTGGCTGCAGTCATTTGAATAATAGATGTACATTCTTTAAGGTGTATTTAAAAAAAAAATCATTCATTTTTTTGTATTAAATTACAAAGTAAAATATTTAGTGATTAACATCATTCCACTCGGGGCATATGGCCCCAAAACACAGATACTGGTTAACAAGTCCATGAAAATCAGAATGTATAGTATAGTCAAACAATTGATGAATTGATGTCTGTCTCCTGTTTGCCCTATTAACCATCCTAAAACTATCACACTGCTCAAGCTAGGTACTTCTGACCAAGATCGTAGTTCATAAAGAAACTCATTGTACAACTGCTCTTTTAACTCTTCCTATTGGCTGTCTCAGAGATTTGGAAATTTTCACAACATGGCTTTTTTGAAAAGGCTTGTTGTAGATTTTTTACAGACGGTATCAAATAATTAAACAAATCTAACTGTCTTCATGTTTATAGCATATTTGTACCACACAAATCATTGCCTTTTTCATTCCGCCAAAGCTGGAGTGCGGTCGGTAATGGAGGCCAGAGGGCATGAGCAGGTGGGTCCATTCATACATTATATACAACCTAGTGTCTGTGGGCTGCCACTTAAACATTCAGAGAGATGTGCTGCTTCAAGTGACTGGAAAAAACAAATGATAAGGTCACAAGTCATTTTCATACCCAGTGAAAGCCTGATATTTTTTAGGACATCAAAAACAAAAAACAAAATGGTGAGCTGGTCTCATTCCGATTTGCATTTCCATTTGAGTGCTCAAGACTGTGCCTGTTTTTGTCACGGTATGGGGAAAGTCATTAGCTTAGTTTGAGATATTTCCTGAAATCATTTTTCTTTCAAACATGAATTCTATTCATTTTTTTCTAGCTACATTGAGACATTCTAGGAGCATGTCCTTGGCTTATTTATTTGCTCATATAAAGCTAGAGTTAGTTACAGGATTTTAATCACTATTCACTGAGTAATTCAGAACCAAATTCTGCATTCAGTGTAAATAGTATTTAAATCACCTAAGGTCATCTGATGTACATTAAATAAGAAAAATCAGGTATGAGATTGCTTGGGTCCTAACACATAAATCTGCCCATACATACAGACATATATGAATGACTTGTTTCTCATTATTGGTGGTTATTTATATATTTGTGTCCCACTTATATAGAAAATATGTTGATAGGTTTGAGCATAGAGAAATATGGTCCAACTGTGCTTTAGACTCTGGGGAATGTTAATTAAAAGCATGCGTCTGTACTCATCAGAACACTCTTTTATTCCCCATAGATCATAACCATGAGGAACTACATTCCTAAGATTATCGGTCCGGTGGCGTATGAATACCACATTGGGCAGTACAAAGGATACGACCCGATGGTTAACCCTTCAGCCTCCAATGTGTTTGCCACAGCCGCGTTCCGCTTCGGCCACGCCACCATCTCGCCCACCCTCCGCAGACTCAACCAAAGCTTCCAGGAACACGAGCACTTTCCCAATCTGAGGCTGCACCAAACGTTCTTCAGCCCCTGGAGGATAGTAAAAGAGGGTCAGTGCATGAGACAGTAAACCTGCTAATGTCATTCTGAAGATAACCAAAATAACTACTTTTATCACCACACACACAGATAATATAATTGTATGATCACATATACAGACTTCCAACATGTTAATCTGATCCTTTATGTAATATGCAGTGGGATAACTTATACAGGATCAAACATCTCAAGACTCAAAGAAGTAGTCTGTAATCTCCAGGGAAATCTGCGTAGGCTTATTATGGGCACATTAGTGAGTCAAATGAGCGGTCATAAGTTTAAACGTATTTATATCTGACAGGAATTTTACAGACATAATTATATTTCAGAAGTTACACATTTTTTCTCTAAATCGAAAATAACATTACAAAACTGACAACATTTAAAGGTCTTTAAGCCATGTTAAGACGTTGTTACATCCTCAAAAACATACCTGGAGTTGTCTTTTGTTTCATTCATTCACACGTTTGAACAATCCTGCATTATTAGTCTACATCTCCAAAGTTCAAAATGCTCTGTTCCACCTTGTGATGTCATGAAGCGGTAGTTTTCAAGCTAGCTACCTTTTACCTTTAGTTCAGTAAAGATTGGCATTTCCAGGGCTGAAATCATCCAAATGATTCTAGTGAAGGTGAAGGCCGTTTAAAATCGCAGTGGAGCACTTCCAGTATTACCACATGACATCACAAGGTGAAACAGAGTGTTTTCTGTTTGAGAGAAGAATTCCGCCTAAATATGCAGAGTTTGTGTGTTAAACCTGTGTGGATGAAACAAAACACAACTCCAGGTCTGTTTGTGATGAGGAAACAACATTAGAACCTACCTCAGTAAATAGTGTAATATGGGCCCTTAAGTGTCAATAGCTGAAAGTTATTTCTGTGAATCATATGCACATGTTCTAATAATAAAAGAGACTAGTTTATTTTCAGTATTTCCTATGGCTTTGTTTAGGGGGGATTGAGCCGGTCCTGAGAGGTCTAATTGGGACAGCGGCTCCAGCGGTTCATGCGGACATGCTACTGACAGAGGAGCTCACAGACAGACTGATCGTTCTCAATATTCCCCAACAAATGGACCTGGCAGCACTCAACCTACAGAGAGGACGTGACCACGCTCTGCCAGGTACAAGGAGCTCAGGTCAGAGGTTAACTAACGCGCTTCAGTGGTGGAAAGTACAAAAGTAAAAGTACTGTGCTTAGGCCAAATTAACAGTGGATACTTTTTACTTTCCGTAACAGGAATCTCTACTTTATTACTTCACCAAATGTTTGAAATGGACTCAAAAATGAGATTTCTTTGTTTGTATGCTGAAATGACAGAGGGATTTATTTTTATTTTTGGTGCCATTTAGCCTGAAGGTATTGAATTAAAGTCCTGGCATGAAGCAAACAAAAATATATAAATGAAAATGACCAGGAGAATTAGAAAAACAATTCAGTTGCTTCTGATGAATAAAAATCAACGCAATTCAGCACAGAATCACTACTTGGCAACGGTTTCATCTATAGTTGTTTGTGTGAAATAACTCCTAGTGTTTTACTCTAGAATATATACATAGAAATATAGAAATATGTACGTTTTTGAGTCTGTATCCTCAGTACTTTTACTAGATTTTTTTATGTGATACTTTTACTTTCACTTAAGTAACAGAATTGAGTACTTCTTCCACCACTGCTCTTAGGTTGGTTCACTTAAGTTGGACAAACTGCTCCCGATAGCTGGTGAACCTGATCTTCTGCCCTACCCTTGGCATAACACGGGTTTTTTGTTTGTTTTGTTTTTACTTGTATCTGTCAATCACTTATAATCACAAAATGCTTCAAGTATTGCTAATGTGAAACTTTGTGACCTGACTTACATGAGGAGTACATGGGTTGTAACAATACCCACACGGTAAGTTAGAGTGAAAAGATGAATTGAACATATGCTAATTTCTAACATGACATGCATTTGATGTCAGGATACAACAAGTGGCGAGCGTTCTGCGGGCTGGAGCCTGTGAGAACATTAAAGGACTTCTCTGAGGTTGTGGGAGATGAAACCGTTGCCAAGAAGATTCTGGGTCTGTACAAACACCCTGACAACATTGATGTGTGGCTTGGAGGACTTGTTGAAAAGTTTCTACCAGGTTCAAGAACCGGTCCTCTCTTTTCATGTTTGGTAGCAGAGCAGATGAGATTGCTCCGTGATGGCGATAGGTATCTTGTTATTTAAAGAACATAATTACACGTAAATGTACTTCGTCACGCTAAACAACTTTTGGTTCTTTTTAGGTTCTGGTGGGAGGCTGCTGGTCAATTTGTTCAGCAGCAGAAAACTGAGCTGTTGAAAACGTCCCTGTCTCGGCTCATTTGTGACAACAGCGATATTACAGAAGTTTGTCCTGATTCTTTCAGACTATGCAAATATTCATCTGATTATATTTCATGTGATCAAATACCATCAATAAATCTGACAGCGTGGGTAGAGCAGAACCTAAATCCTAACTATCCTACATTTACCACTCATACTTGATCAGCATTGTCCAGTCTGTCTGAGAGCGGGATATGATGTTGTCCTGTGGAAATGTCTGCTGCTCTGTACTCCTGTTACCATGGTTTCAAATTAGGCCGGCTGCTGCAGTAGTTTGTGAAGGGAATCAGTGAAGTGATCAGCTAACTCAAATGCTGGGTTTGTTCTGGCTTCAGCTGTCAGTACTAAAAAGTCTGACAGATTTCTGTTTGAGTTGCATTGACTTTTATTATTATCATTATTGTTATAGTCAGGTAAGCCATATTAGCTCAAAAAAACAGGCGCATATTTGCATGCATTGTGTTGACTGGACCTTTATTGCTATCTGGTGGTGCATTTGAATAAAAAAATGAAATCCCACCCATGTTTTGCATTGTCTGCAAGAGTCACTTTCTAAACAACATGAATTTATTTCCAAAAACTACTTTGCTATACTTGGATGACAGTAGCTGAGTTAGTAGAGTGTTTGTTCACTGATTTGAAGGCTGGCGGTTCAAATCCCACTCTCAACGTAAACATCATTGGTAGAGCGGTCAGATCCACTGACCCACAGGTTGGTGGTACGATTTCAGCTCCCACAGATGAAGCTGTTGTTGTGTCCTTGGGCAAGATACTTCTCACCCACCTCACCCCCAGTGTCTGCGTACACTGGTGTGTGAATGTGTGTGTGAATGGGATGGGTGCGTGGGTCCTTGATGTAAAGTGCTTTGAGTGCCTTGAAAGTGGGAAAACGCTATATAAAAATGAGACAATTTACCATACTTAATATTATTATTATTATTATTATTACCTTGATAGAATAATGTTACGCATTGATGCATATTGTATTTGTGATGTTATTTATTAATTAATTACAACTATTTGGGAAAGATTTTAGGTGTGTTGTTTTTACAATAAATTCAATATAAAATACATTTATACATTAACGACTTTCTGTATTTTCTGTATCAATAACTGTATAAATATATCTGTAAAAAAAATGTTGGCATGATTTGTTGTTCCTAGCATATACATATGAGTCTGCATGCATTTCGCAGTGGATGCAAAACAAGGAGATACATAAAACGATATATATGTAATACTAACAATGAAAGCAATTATATAAATATTAAAAGGGCAGGAAAAGAAAAGCAAAAGCAAAAGCCCAAATATGTTGATTGAGAAAACTCTAAAAAAAAAAAAAAAAAAAAAAAAAAAAAAAACCCAGTCTGGTATATAAAATGATTTGCTGTACTTAAATGATTGTATAATTGCAGGAAGCACTTGAGCCCTGAGAAATATAAGCCTTCCAAGCACATCAGTAAAAGTTACTAAAAATGTCTGTGGTTGTGGGTTCTTTACTCCAGTAAGAATTTGAACATTTGACCCATAATGTGAAGGCTGGAGGAGAATCATATTTCCAGAATAAAAGTACCGGTATGCTTTTTTTGCAATGCTATTCTAATTTATATTATACATTTCCTTTAATCCAAGGTACGTTTGTGGGTTTCATTTATGTTATGGAGCAATTCAAATACCTTTTTTAGATTTACAAACATTCTGACTAGAATTGGATCAATGAATAAAAAGCACCAGATATAGATTTTTGTTTGTTTGTTTGGGTTTTTTATATCTATAAAATCAGTCCTGAAAATATGTACTGTATTTTTTTTTTCTTTTATTTGGAGAAGTTATCAACAGGAAAAAAATCAAGTATCTTGTCTGAATAAATAAGATTAATTTTTAATTGTGGGAAATAGTACCTTTTACATCTTGTCAAACCTGTAGTCAAGTCAAGGCACAATGTTGTCATTCTCACAGTAAGCACAAGAATATTTCATACGCCACTTTTCCCGTCTGACAGCACTGTTAACCAAACACTCAAGGTGTGTCCCACTAAAGAACTTTATGAAAAACATACTATTGGTGGAATGCTGTCAAGTCAAAGTGTCAATGTCAATGTTTCTTTAATATAGACAAGTAAAAAGTATATTATATATTGTATAATATATATTTAAACAACTATATAGCAATACCCGGGAGCCCCTAACTGACAAGGGACTGGACATTTCTGATATTAAAATAATATTTATTTTATTTATTTATAAAGCATATTTCACATATTAAGCAACTCAGTTGCTATACTGTAAAAAATAAGTTTAGCTCACAATAGTAACGTATAAAATATAAGATAATAATAAAATAACAATTGAAAATATGCTATTACTAGACATACAAACTAATGGGAAAATCATGGAGGGTTTTATCTATATGTATGTAAACAGTGAAGAAATACTCCACACAAACACATGTTCTCTATTTAATGTCTGAATATATGATAATTCATCACATTTATCATAAAACAATAACGATATGGGTGTCCATTAAAACAAAAAGCCATTTTTAGTATTTCATAAAAGTAAAAATGTGTTATTACTATACTGCAATAAAAACAATAGTTGCCTTGTTTATTGTTGCTAATGGATAAGATGCACTGCATATTTTATAGATTTGATAACAGCCTCAGAACTGCACTCCACCCAAACTATACCTGCCTCTCCTGCACCTGCACCTCTCACTCTTCGTTGAGGATGGCAATGACACACAGGTGAGCAGTCTTATAGCATTACAGATAAATGTTACATTAACGTTGTTTGTTGTCAGTTTTGTTGCAGTAACCAGCAAAACTAATCAAATCTAAATGTACCTCTTTATTGGAAAAAAAAAAAAAAAAACATGCAAAAAGTGAAACTTGTAAATGCATATTTTTTCCTCAAATGTATAATCTATATTTTCATATCATCCAAGGTCTCTATTTTAAATTGAAATTCTAAAAAAGAATATTGTTGGAAAGATCCACTCAAAGATTAGGCTGGTGCTCAGCATGGGAGGCTGCAGGACTCCAGGAGGAGTCCTAAAGCTAAATCCTGTCTGGCTTGGTAAGTGTATTTATTTGTACAAAATTACTATGGACAGTCAAGTGATTATAAGATTAAACAACTATTTTGCTTTTTGATGCAGTATGTCTCGCAACCCTGGTTTCTGCATCTGTAAGTTCTTATTCGCATAACTTTACAAACCATAGTCAGATGTTGCATAAACAATCATTTAATACTAATTGGCTGTTTTTGTTACTATGTTTGTTATTTAGGCAAACACCACACAAGGTATTTTTTTTTTTCCTTTACTTTAATGTTTTTATATTTTAAAAATATGCCTAATTGATCATGTATTTGTTTGTTGATTTTTAGGACCAGGTTCTGAATCTGGGTCAGTATAAAAAAGATACTGGCTTATAAGATGATATTTTTTCTTAAAATAACTTTGTAAATATTAAACATGCCAGTTTTTCTGTTAAATGTTTAGTGTAAGCAGTGGTCTCCAAGAAACCTGCCACGAAAAAAATCCACAGAATGTGACAAGCCAGGTAGAAAAAAATAAAATCAATCAATTAGTATTGCCATTTACAGTTTATGAAAGTAAAATACGCCCTCTGGTGTGCAACTATAAGCAATTCAGCTCTGCCAATTTCCTGACTAGATATCAGCAGCGGTTGGTGCACTCACAAATCAACTGTACTGCAGGAGCAATAACTCGGGTTTACCAGGAAACAAGACCAGATATGTGGAGGAAAGTCTCAAGCAAATAATGGCATCCACGCTCATAGTGTTTCTTCACCTGGTAAAGAAAAAAACATCCTGAGAGTAGTTAAATAGTTTGAATCACACAATTATGATTTAAACTCTTGTGCTTACTTTCACCTCAGGGGAATAATGAGTCTGGGACGAGTACTTTGGACGTGTTTGATGTCTTAAATGACCTCCAACATGCCGATCTAAATGACACCAGATTTGTCCGACTGTGGTTCTCAATTAGAATGGTCCCTCTCTTACCACTGGCCAATGAAGTGCTTTGGAACCAACTGAGCAGCCAACATTTCAGCTGCAGTTCTTTCCAAGAAATGTAAGTATGACAATGTACTGTGGAATAGAACAAGACCATTCAAAATTGTTTTATATACTTATAACATTATACAAATATATGATAACAAAAGTCCCACATACACATGTAAAAAGTTAGGAGAGAAAAAACAGAAAAGAGGCTTTTAAGGACCATAAAAAAGAAGAAGAATTTAATAAAATAGTTATTATGTTATATTTCATATGTAAAATGAATGAGTTGTTTGTACAGATTTAAATGTAAATTTAAATTATTTTAAATGTACATTTATTTTATTTTATTACATAAATTGTTAATAATATAAACATGTTGCTGACATCAATTTTAAAAATGAGGATTTTATCCTAAACTGTATAAAACATTGGCAAAAATAAAAATGCAATTTATTATAAATCTTGATTTCATTTATATTTTACACTGCCTTTTTTTAAAATACACTTGCATTGCATTGTTCTTACTTTAGTTTTTACTAATTATCAAGAAATCCTGCATTAACATTGCTTTTATGTTTTACAGAATCCATATTTTAAACAGCGACATGGTTTATTCAATTATTCAAAACAAAGACGGACAATCAATATACCAGCATTTCATTAAGAAGTTTCTAACCGGATCAAATGTTGCAGGTGTGCTTTAGTATAAAAAAGTATTCAAAGTGGTATCATTCAATCATTAATTATTCCAAAGATGTCTTATTAAATTATTTTGTGTATTGTCATCCAGGGTGCACTCAAAGTAACGAAGGAAGTGGTGAATGGCTTCAGAAAAATGTGGGAAAGTTTGCAAGATTTGCAACTATGACGGATCTAAAAAGAATAAACAAACAATTTGATGGAGTAAGAAAAAGAAAAAATGTAAATGTGCAAAGAAAGAAAGGTAACAAATGAAATGCTTTTATATTACAGGGAGCAGTCCTGGACCAATTAACAGTGAACCAAAAGGCGGAGTTGTTGTTAGATGTGAATAGTGACAGAATGGAAGACATAAACCTGGTCACACGGATATTTGAGACATTAACATCTGATACGACCAATGTCCAGAATAAGTTAAATGATTTCTTTGATCAGATTTCAGGGATCATAAAACAGGTAAGAAAAAGAAAAAAATCTGTCCATTGTAAAGTTTTTGTTTGTTTTGGGGATTTTTTTGAGGTAATGTATAAACATTTTCTAAAGAGAAACATCACTCACAT
>KN478764.1:8713-26217 GCA_000787095.1 Periophthalmodon schlosseri
TCATTCCTCTATCCTTTCACCATCACCACCTGCCCTTTCTTCTATCCTCTCTCTTCACCCCTTTCTGTCTCCCTCACTCCCCTCTGTTCCCTTAACTCTCTCTCCCCTCTTTCTCCTTCTCTCCTCTTCTCACCTACCCTCTCCTCTTTATTCTCTTCTTTCTCTCTCTCCTCCCATTTTGACTCTCTCTTTCTCCTTTTCTTCTATCTTCCTCCGTCTCTTATACTTACAATAATAAGCATAATAGTCATATTAGCCAGTCATTTGTCTTCATTTTTTCTGATAGCTTTTTCTAAAGTGCAAAATACCAATTTATGTTCAGAACAACTGCAATGTGAACAGCCTGGTGAAGTAATGAAAAAGAATGTCCAAACTAAACTATGTTTTATTACATTGTAGTTTTATACTTTTAGCTCTGTCTTGTTCTGTAACTTTGAATAAGGCCCTACTTTGTGTTGTGCTCTACAAACACATTTCCCTTCCCCACCAAATAAATAAAACTTTATATTCTATTCCTCTATCCTTCCTCCCTTATTTGTAAACACAGCCATCCTCGTGTTGCTGTTTTGTAGTTAACACGAGTGTGGAAAGCGTGCAGCGTGCGACCCCATTGGCTCAAACAGCAGATCCGATGGGTGACGTGGCGCAAAGGATCATGGTATATGTAGTCGGCTTAGTTTTTTTCAGCTGACACATACTCAAAACTATTATTTTGGGCACAAAACCATACCGTTTAATACTGAAAACAGACTATATTGAGGCAATTTTTAGATATCGCCACCTCCCAACCCCCCCTCTCTTCTCTCCTCCTCTCTCCTTCCCTCATCTTCTCACTTCTCTCCTCTACCCCTGTCCTCTCCTCTTCCCTCCCTTCTCTCCTCTCTCTCCCTCTCCTTTCTGTCCCTCCCCTTCCCTCCTCTTCTCACTTCTCTCCTCCCCTGTCTTCCCTTCTCTCTCTGTCCCTCCCTCTCTCCCTCTCTCATCTCCTCTCTCCTTCCATCCTTCCTCTTTCTCTCCTCAGTGCGGTGTCACATATTGCACTGCACATGAATTTTACATGCAGGCTGGTCTCTGCAGTTAAAAGAGCCTCTCTTTCTTCCACTTCGTCTCACACCACAGCAGCAGACCCACAGAACACATGAATATTTGAGCTTTCAGGCCAGTAATAAGCACCAGTTCAGTGTTATATCATGGAACTGCACTTTAAATAGATATGTATAATTGTCAGCGTAAACATGCATTATCTATTGTAAGAAAATCCAAAAATACAGGAAAAAAAATGGCATACCTCTACCATAGACTGCATATATATAAATGGACATAGGTAACCCACTAGCCACCGCGTTCCAAATAGGTGAAAATGGTCATGGGTGCACTTCCGGCTCCATCGACTCTGGTTCCAATTCACTTTCTGTTGAAATCCCGTTGCCCCTCTCTCTGTGTAAATGCTGCTGTCAGGCTCGTCTTTTTGATCTTAAAATTGTCGTATTAACCCGCTCTACATGATCCCGGTGTCTTTATTTCACTATTTTTTTCGGTAAATCATGATATGACCATTAATAACAGACAAATCAGGCAGCTTCTTTCCACTGGGTAGCCCCTGCTAGTGTAAGCAACAGGTTTGATTGACAGCATTGGGTCGTTCTGGTTGTATGGGGACTGGGGCCCTTTGCTAAGGGCTGTCCGGTCCCTGTATGACCGCAGCAGGAGCTGTGTTCGCATTGCCGGCAATAAGTCAGACCTGTTGGACTCTGCCAGGGCTGCCCTTTGTCACCGGTTCTGTTCATTGTTTTTATGGACAGAATACCTAGGTGCCGCCAGGGGCCAGAGGGGATCCAGTTTAGGGACCACAGGATCTCATCTCTGCTATTTGCAGATGATGTTGGCTGATGGCTTCATCGAACCAGGACCTGCAGCAGGCACTGGGGCGGTTTGCAGCTGAATGTGAACTGGCTGGGATGAGAATCAGCTCCACTAAGTCCGAGGCCATGGTTCTCAACCGGAAAAAGGTGGCTTGGCCTCTCGAGGTGGGTGAGGAGTCCTTGCCTCAAGTGGGGGAGTTCAAGTATTTCAGGGTTTTGTTCACGAGTGAGGGAAGGATGGAGCATGAGTTTGTCAGGCGGATCGGTGCAGCGTCTGCAGTGATGTGGTCACTGTATTGGACTGTTGTCGTAAAGAAGGAGCTGAGTCGAAAGGCAAAGCTCGATTTACCAGTCAATCTACGTTCCTACAAGGTCATGGATACAAGCGGTTGAAATGAGTTTCCTCCGCAGGGCTGGGTGAGGAGCTCAGTCACACGGGAGGAGCTCGGAGGTGCCCCATAGACATTCATAGACACAAAATTATCTCTGCCCATTGCTACAACTCGATCACTTGACTCGTTGATTCTACCCGGAGTTACACTGAACGCTCCCTCACATACAAATGCATGGTAAAGACAATCCCTATATTAAAATAAATACAATTGTTATTTTGTTCTTCACCAGTAACATGTGTAAGAGGAGATTTAGTGGTCACTAGATGTTTACTAGAAGCACACAAGTTCAGAAATCTAAACTGAAAGTCAGTTAGTCGTTAGCTCAGTTGCTAGTTTTACATGCTAATTATTATTTAAAATAAAACACCAAAAGGTTTACACACTCAACAATGACTTTAAACAAGGCTTTGTCATCACCTAAATGTAGTCAATGGGCTGGTGCCAGCCAACGCCCTCTGGATTATTCATAACTTGTGCTTTTGCAGGCTTTTGTAGGAAAAAAATACAGGGGACTGGCTTTGGCGTTCCAAAGTCTTCCCGGACTAGCCAAGTTGCTAAATGGTTGATAGTATGAGCATCAAACACCACATCTATTAAAGTATATGTCTATGTTCTGCCAGTGCCCAACCAGAAGGTAAAATTATAAACTTGACCAAAATAAAAATAAAATAAATCTAGAAAAGACCTATGCAAGATGTTTTAGTAAAATCTTAAATACACTGATCTATGTTTTAGTGAAATAAGTGGTCTAACCTGTCATGTGCACTTTAATTCTGAAAATACAAAGACCTCCTCTGCCCTCCACACAGACACACTGAGCTGCTGCACTGGCTCGTGCGGCCAGCGTTTGTTCCAGGAGCACTTTGGGCCTGGCACACTTGGCTCTGTGCTTGGCTCTGCGCTTGGCCTTCTTGGCTTGGTCCAGTCTGGAAGGTGCCCCGGCTCGCTGCTTGGACAATAGGCTGCAGCTTTTATGGTGGAGTGAAGAATAAAAAGGATAAAGCAACTGGCCACTTGAGTCAAACCATTGGAGCAACAAATCTGCGCACAAAAGGAAACATTATATAGTGTATACAGAGTTTATAGCAAAAAATAATAATTGAAACACATGCATTCTTACTGTGAGCGGGTCCACCTCTACACAGATCTGAGCTATAATTTGGCCTGGTGGGGTCACCTGCTTGTTTTGGAGATAGATGGCCCAGGTTTATTGCCATACTGTGGAACATTATAGACAAAGCATATGTGCTGCCACGATACTAAAACGGAATAGACTCAATACCGATTCTAACACCATGATTATAATGAAAAGACACTCTCTCTTTAGACAATAGAATGCAATTTTCAACATTAAATAATAGTACTTTCTTTTATATTACCATGTGGCCTTATATCTGTGTAATCCCTCAGTCGTCCAGGTAGGTTCCATAGTGGTCCATGGGCCTATACTCGTCTATGTGTCTTATACTTGTTCTACAGCTCAAGATCATTCTAAACTATTCAGGAAAGGTTTATTTCTGTCTGTGAATGTGACTTTTTTAGCATCAGTACCAGCTCAAATGAGCAGCTTCGATATTAGTTTTAGTATCAATTAGTATCAGGCTTGATACTTTTGACAACAACACAACTACAACGCTACAATAACATCTCCATGAAGACAAGCAGGAAATGTGACAGTGCTCATATCAAGGTGCTGTACCTGATATTAACTGTTTTAAAAAGTAAAAAGTTTTTTGCAGTGGTCCAGAGTTATTCCTCACTTAACATGCTAACACCTCAACAGACTTACTTCCTGGTTTGCGGCTCATAAAAATGCTGGAGAACAACACATTTTACTTTATCACATGGAAAAAATCGGGTACAGGACTAAATAGAAAAATTCACCTGAAAACATGTTTCATCTTTAATGAATAACAAACAATTGCTGGGTGACCATTAGCTCTGCAAAACTGATAGCAATCAAATCAAAATCTGAATTTGAATAGTCGTTAAAATCAAACCGGAAATCCTGCTGTTATTTCAGTAACAATGTCCTTGAGTACAATAAAATGTTCCCTTATTATGTAAAAAAGTCAAATAAAGCTGCTAACCCAAGTTTAGACCACGATAAACATGTTCTGAAGTTAATAATCTTGTATTAGTTTTGCAGCTGGTATGTCACTTTTCACTTTAAAGAAGACATATTGTGCGTGTGTCTGCTATATAGTTATAATCTATGACATCTGTGGATCATTACGTTATTTGCGCATTTTAATTCGCAATTTTCATCTAAAACGACTTAATAAAAGAAACAAGTCCGCTAACTCTCGCTGACGTTGCTGTAAACGTCATCACAAAAGAAACAAACTCTCGCTGACGTCGCTGTAAACGTCATCACAACAAAAAGCCGTGAAGTTTTCGGCACCTCCTATCACTGTGCATCACACCGGCGAGTAGGAGATTTATTTTCATTTGTACCAAAATGACTACGCAACCCTGCCGAATCCTACGCATATCACCAATTAAGAAAACAAAATTGGAGAACAAAGTAAGTGCAGAGCAGTGGGCGTTATGCCAGTGCCGATGAAAACGCGGGTTAATATGGCATCTTGAAAATACGCGATTAAAGATTGCTCAAATATGCACGAATCACTCCAAATACAACTTCATGTGAGTAAATTAAACAACTATACCATAGTTAAAAGCTGATTTTGTATAAAAGGTTTGCTTTAAGGGCCTGTGCTCGATTTTTTCCACGTATATGAGCAAAATGCGTCTTGCTCCAGTACACAGTACATATATATTGTGTAAGCAAGTCAAAATAAGTCTGCTGTGTACTGTCTGCATCTAACTAGAAAGCGTTTTTTTTTAGGATGCCCAGAATGCATAAGGTAAGTGAGGAATATATATTGTGTTAGCAAGTCAAAATAAGTCTGCTGTGTACTGTCTGCATCGAACTAGAAAGCGTTTTTTGGTTTTTTTTAGGATGCCTAGAATGCATAAGGTAAGTGAGGAATAACCACTGCAAAACTGAACAAATAGTTCTGTTTTTGTCACATTTTTAAGACAGTAAAATCAAGCGCCAGCACATTTAATGCACCTGGACAAGGTAAAAATGTGCTGAACTGAATACAGATTATGTCATAGATAAATTATAAATCTTATCATAATGTATATGGAAAAAAATCCCCTTGTGACCGAGGTATGAACTATGAAAATATACAGTCCTTCTGCTTAGCCCTGCAGAATAGAAGTCCGCAGCTTATTTTAAGTGTCCATAGAAATAAGAAAGATGAATATTGCAATTGTATCATTCAATTGTAATACGTGGATCCCAGCTATCTCTGTCCATATGAAACTTGAAGGCGCTGTACCTGATTTTTACTGTCTTAAAAACATGAAAAACAGAACTAATATATTTTAAATAGTTTGCAGTGGTCCAGAGTCATTCCTCACTTACCTTATGCATTCCGAGCATCCGAATTATTCAGCGCGACGGGTTTAAAAGTGCTTTTCGTAACTTTCCGAAGCCAGAGCAAAGTTTTGCTGTGATGGTAACGCTAACACCAACTAGCATGCAAACGTGCGCTTCCTGATCATCGGACAATAAAATGCAAATTAGATGCGGACAGTAGACAGCGGACTTGTTGTGACCTCAAGGGCTTTTTATACAATACATATGTACCCCCTGTCCAGAAAAGACAAACTGCGCTCAAATACATGAAGAAAGAAAAGA
Source organism: Periophthalmodon schlosseri (assembly GCA_000787095.1). NCBI lineage: Eukaryota > Metazoa > Chordata > Actinopteri > Gobiiformes > Gobiidae > Periophthalmodon > Periophthalmodon schlosseri. The sequence continues at coordinate 14,686 of KN478764.1, forward strand.
AAAAAAAACAAAAAACACGGGTACAGGACTTTAACTTTATCAGCAAGCTTCCTTATACGTTTAACCTCGCATACAGAGAGCATCGAGGCTGATCTAGACACAGCTTTGGTATTTTATATTCACAACTTATCATAATGTTTATGCAACAGGAAAAGGTAATGCAGTTTGTACAGTGTAGAACAAACACTTAAAGCAGACCTGTTCTGTAAAATAATCACGTTATAGTCATTTCTCCTTCTCATTTACCCACTTTAAGTTCTATTTAGAATAATTTGTGTATGTTTGAGTAATCTTTATTCTCCTGTATTCATTGCTCTACCCCCGTTTTGGTCTTGGTTACGTTTTTATTTAGCACTTTTCCACATTCGAGGCACTCAGAGCACTTTAAATCAAGGAACCACTCACCCATTTACACACACATTAATGCACCAGTGTACACAGATGGGAGGGTGGGGGCAAGGTGTGTAAAGTGTCTTGCCCAAGGACACAACGACAGCCTTCATCTGTGGGAGCTGGAATCGCACCACCGACCGTCGGATCAGCGGATCTGCCACTCTACAAACTGAGCTACTGTTGCCCACGTTTAACCCGCTACAAGTACACGCCCACGGCTCTGTACTTACTTCATTCTTCGTTTGCGTAGGATATGCACCGTGCAGCCATTTTAGCACAAAAACACAAACAAAAAGAAAATCTGCTACTCGCCAGCGTGATGTGCAGCTGTCCATAGGAAGGGCCGACAGCTGCACGGCTCTTTGTTGTGATGACGGTTACGGCGGGCAAGCAGTTTTCTAAAGCGGAAATCAGTGAACTTGTTTCTTTTCTTAAGTCATTTTAGATGAATACTGCAATTTAAAATGTCCAGATTATAACATGATGATCCACGGGTGTCATAAATTATAACTGTATAGCGAACGTAAGCACAATAGGTCTACTTTAAAGCCACAGTATGAAAGAACATCGTCTCCAGGCAAAAGGTGCACACACTCTGCAGTTGTCTGTTCTGCCCCAAGCTTCATTTAAAACAATTTTATATGCGACACGTACAGAAGTGATGGGAACATATTTAATTGCATTGTACTGCAGTCTTACATAATTGTGCAGTTGCTATTCCTGCTACACTTTACTTTGTCTTCATTTGTTTGAGAACTGGTATTATCTCTTTGTCATAGCAAAGATAATAAAGTTGATGAGTGAGTCAAACATTCCGTTTTGTCATCTGGATAAATGGGCAGGATAGTAGAGAACAGAATAGTAGAAAATGCATTGTGCTTTGCTACGGCGGCGCAGGGCTGTCACATATGTACTTTAAAAAATATCAGAAGTATCACGTTTTAACACAACACTACCATGAAGTTACGAAATACTATCTCAGAACTGCTTTTGTGATTGTAGCAAAATGAAACATGTAAAAACAATGTATAAAAAAACACTGAGACAAAAGCAAAAAATAATTACATTTTTGTATTGTATTGAGATAATAATAATAATAATAATTATAATAATAATAGAAAAAAATAATAGTAATAATAATAATGATGACGATAATAATAATAACAATAATATTAATAATTAATATTATATTGTTGTTGTCCTTTAAACATGCTCTTGAGTACCTTTGCTTTGGTATTTCATCATTTAGATAATAATGGCTATAGACACCATGATTTTAAAGGTGTGCTCCAATACTGGGAACTGAGGTTAGGACGCCATGTATTAACAGTAGGGGAAATTCCAATTTAAAAATCAAACAACTAGGGTTAGCAACTTTTTTCTGACACGCTGACAGAAACAAACAGTTATAATGAGCGCGGTTTGACGGCAGAAATGCTCAGAATTTGATTTATGGACTTAAAAACAGCACAGGAGACCTTTGGACCTGTGATGTGACAAAACTGGGAAATTCAAAATCATGTATTTTTATGAGGCTTATGCTGTGTTCATGTAGTCCTTGGAAACTCGGGAGAATGTTGAAAAAGTTGAAAAATGCACATGAACGCTCGCAAAAGTCTGAAAAACAACTCGGGTCAAAACCTTCTGTCCGACTTCCACAGCTGATTTCACCCGCTGTGTGCAAATGGTTTATATTAAATGATTATATGATTTATATTTTTTAAAAATGAGCTATTTGACTTTACTACATTTGCATATAGGGGTTAACTGTCAAGAGCAACAGATTTGTGCAAGAAAGACGCAACACTACTGTTTAAAAAATGACTGATGTAATGTTAACTAGTGTTAGCTAAAGAAAACAAATAGCATTTAGCTTTTGAGAAGGCTAACAACAACAAATCTTACTGGTTAGCTCTATTAAATGCTGTTAATGGCCAGCCTCAGTGATTTTATTATTGGTGACATCAAAATCCCGACTTTCTGAGCTAAAACCGCATGAATGCAAACAAGCCAGAACCTCCACATCTCATCTCAGAATCCCGAGTTCCCGAGGACCACATGCAGCATTAGAGGGGACCTACTTACTACTAACTCGATTCCATGGTTGCCGTGCTTGAGGTTGGCCGCTCTTGTGGCTGACTGGCTGGCACACTGAGCAGCTTTTAATTTTTTTTTTTAATATTAACTTAACATTTTGGGATTTTGACCAACTAAGAAGTGCAGTTTGTGCAGTTCAAAGGAAGTTAAGTACTATTGGATTGTGTGACTTGAGTGACCTTGCGTGCCAACAAGCTAGCTCTGAAATGTTACAGACTTTTTACACTAAATATGGCAGAAGACGTTCCAAAGGGAATGGCCTGTTTCATCACCAAAACACCAGAGTGTGAGAAAGAGGCTCAGGAGAGGCTTTCCTGTTGTGTGTCCAGAGTTCACCTGGCTCCCCCTGGAGGCTGCTATGATGCTGCAGGACACAGAGGACACAGAGGAGGGTTGTTACTCTCCTCAAACTGCCCTAACCCTAGATTTGACGACTCTACCTGTTGAGCTGCATTGAGACTTCTGTGTGAGCTTTCTATTATTATTGTATTTTACTCCTCAATGTGCTTAAATTGCCCCTCGGGAACAAATAAAGTGATATTGACTGATTCATTCATTCATCAAATAAGCGTGAATAAAAGAAAATACAACTCCAGATATGTTTTGCTGAAGGAACAATGTTATAACATAACAAGTTCTAAAAACTCAGTTTTGCATAATATGTGTTCTTTGATTACACAAAGTGGAAATAGAGATGGATTAATAGAGATGGACGACTGCAATCAAATCGACCAGCTAACAGATGTAAAAACAACAGCTGTGCGCCAAGGCTTTATCTGGTAAAAATGCAGAGAAAACCCAGTGCCAATAAACAAAATGCATGTCTACAAACAGATTTAAAGTGCAAAATATTTCCCCCCTTTTTCCTTAGCTGTAATCAGGGTTATGTCTCGAGCTTATCGTGGCTGTCTGGTTAAACAAAGCCCAGATGCAGAGGCTATCTGCTGGGTGACACTTCCAGACTTGCTTCTTAACTCAGCTTAAAGGGTCTATATTATACTATTTTCTGATCTATAATATAATGTTCTTTCCTCAATTCATGACATCATGAGGTGGAGATACAGACAGACTCATAATACAGGGTTACTCAAACATGTGTGACTGAAACAAAGCACAACTCCGGGTATGTTTTTGAGGAGGTAACAACATGTTAACATTGCTTAAAGCTCACAAGAGTTAATTTTGAGTAATATGGGATCGTTAAAGTGCAAAATACTCCCCCTCTTCCTTACCTCTAATCAGGGTTATGTCCTGGGCTTATCACGCTTCTCTGGTGAAACAAAGCCCAGATGCTGAGGCTATCTGCTGGGTGAGACCTCCAGACTTGGTTCTTAACAGAGCTTAACTCCCACTGTCATATGTCAGCGCACACATTACTTGCAGTCTGCTGACTTAAAGCTACCTTTGTAGTGACAAACCCCCCGTCCTCCGCTGTGTACGAGCCAACACCTGTTTGATCAGCGCTTTGTTGTTGTGTTGTTACCCGACGTTAGCTCATTAGCATGCACAAACAACCTTTTCTTTAATCATAGCCACAAAGCGTATTTATTCGGAGAACAACAGGGGGCACTCATTAGGGACGTGCCCATATGAAGCTTATAGAAAATTTATGTTCAGAGCTTTCAGAAGGCATTACTTGCTGTATTCTGGATGTTAAAAAAAAAAACTTTTTTAAACATTCTTTGCACAAGTTTTGTAATTTAAAATGATTTATATAGCATTCTGATTCAGCAGCTGGTTTGAAAGGCGCATTATGTAATATTACTGGAGGGGGTCTGGCATCTGCTAGTCTCCATGGAGATGTTATTGCTTTAACTGGAATGTTCCACAGCACACAGATTATAATATATTCCTATTGTGAACAATAATATGTTTTTCAAAGTATTTCCGTGTCTCTCCCCACTGATTTGACCAGACCGTTGTCATGGGGACAGGTATGTTTAATGCCATATTTTGGATTACTCAAAGCAAAGCAATAACATCTCCATGGAGACATGTAGGTAGAAGACTCTCCACCAGAAAAGTTAAATAGTGCGTCTTTATATGGATGAAGTTGGCTGCTCTTGGGGTTGGCTGCTCTTGTGGCTACCTGACTGATATACTGAGCAGTTTTTGAAACTTTTTGTTTTATGAACTCAGTTTTTAACATCATATCTTTGGATTTTTTGGGATTTTAAACAACTAAGGAGAGCAGCTTGTGCAGTTCAAAGGACATAAATAAGGGACTGTTGGATTGTGTTTTTCCTGTTTCCATGGAGACCGTGCAAGAGGCTAGCTAAGGAGCTGGCTATAGACCTCTGAGATGCTACAGGCTTTTTACAACAAATGTGGCAGAAGAGTTTCCAGAAGAAATACTCTGAGACCTTCCACAGGAAATAATGGACCATTTCATCACCAACAGCAACAAGTCTTGCTTCTGGTCACTATATTACGCCCCCATTCACACAGAGATCCAGGTAAATTGCCAGGTACAAAATGCCGGAACACTCAGTAGTGACTCGCAATTCACACATGCACCAGTACCAGAAAATTGGCGGGGCTGCTCTGTTCACACATAACCTGGCATTGGGTTCGCTACGCTTTCTCACATAGCAACACACAGCTGCATCATTTAAACAGAATGACAACGAAATATGACCACGTAGCGTAACCAGGAAAGCAAACTTGTAACCAGGAAATCAGGCTTGTAACCAAGGAAACAAAGCTTGTAACTTAGGAAAACAAATGATTGTCCTGGCAATTTTCTGGCTTTATTCATACATGCCTTCCCTTCATATTAAAAATCAAAAATGCAGGGATATCAGTTCTGGCTTTGTTCACGCACAACCTTGTTCTGGTAAAAATGTTAGGTAAATTCCTGGGTCAAGTTGCATACACATTTATTGCCCCTGAGCAATTGCTTGTAGAGTTAAAGCAATACAGTCTCCTAATTGTCTTCATATATCCCGAGTCTAAAGGCTTTTAAATTAAATTAAATCTTGTTTTCCAATTCTATTATGTTATGCTTCATTTTGTCCCAATTAAATCCTATGTGACAAGTGTTTTGAAAAGAAAACACAGTCCATATTGGCACATTGTATTGTTGGGGGAATACCGCATCGCTGGACCACTTTGATTTGCTCTAGTTAATTCATTTGAAAGCAACAGAACATACCTTATATAGGCCTAATTGAAGTTCCTTCATCTATGACCAAATCCTGTACCTACAGGTCTATCCAATTTGTTTGCCTTTGAATAACATTTGTGGTCATTGGAGACACAGCAGCCCTTCGCTCAGGTCCAATGTACGTTTAATAGCCCTCCTTATAAATGACTGTACAATACTGAGTCAAGAGACAGCTGGAGAAGGGGGCAGAACCTTCCTTTTGAATAATTGCGTTTTAGAGCGACATGGTGGATCGCGTGATCGCCTGGAGCCCACACCTCCACTCGGGTTATTTGGCATGTAGGAGATGTGAGCCATTAGCTGCATACAGAGAGGGCAATCGTGGCGTCTGATGAATGAGACACTCAAAGAGGGGAAATTGTGCAAAATCGACTTTTCTGGAGCTTTCTACCATTATAACACCGTAATAACACGGTTCCCTCGTCAAACGCAAGCCTTAAGTGGTTTTATATGTCACCCACGTATGTTCGCGTAAACTTGCGATGTCTCCCAGGCCCTATTCAAACCATTCTTAGAGTTAGCAGCACAATCCTGTGTAAGGGTCAGCCCAGTACACTACAACTTCACAAACCTGTTGCGATGTGCAGTAGTTTCATTAGCATCATAGCGTCAAAAGCGAAATTGAAACTAATGAAATATATTGTCTTCGGCAAATATAGCATTTTCAAAACATAAAAGGTAACGTGGTGAACTAATTATGTTAAGTGTTAGCAGTTAATACCCCATAGAGGTGTAATACCCTCTCTTAAGTTTTAGTTTCATTGATATTTAGTTAAAGTGCTTGGTTCACATAATTATAGTTTAAACTAAAGTCACAGTTAAATGAAGTTCCCATGACAGTTCTGTTCTTACACTGTCCAAAGAGTCTATTAATTGCACCAATAGTTTTCATTTTTCCCTGCCATGGGGTACTGAAAACACGACACTGAAAACACATTATTAGGCAAACATTAGGTGACAGGGCGCGTTGACATGATTTTTAGAAATAATTTGGTTTGTGCTTTTTCACGCTGGCTACATTGTCTTCATCAAACTCTATGACATTATCATTGGAAACTGTGGGCTCGTGGAAACACTGAACCACGGCCCGGGATCCATTTGCGTGGTTATATTTCTGCATCTGGTTATTATATAATCTTTTTTTTAAAGCCATACAGACTTAAAAAAAAAAAACAAAAAAAAAAAAACGTGTATAAAACAGTATATTTAACTAAATGTTTTATCGATAACACTGCAGTGAAACGTGGTTGTATTCAGTTTGTTTATAGCCTACCTGTGCAGTAGACGACTCACAGAGATACACAGACACGCCTCAGCCGGGTCTGAGCTCTCCTCTCCTCTAATCCTCTCCCTCTCCTCCTCCACTTATCCTCCACTCCTCTGGCCTTCTCCTCTGCTCATCTTCCATTCCTCTATTCTCCATTCTTCTTTGTAAATCCACAAAGCCCATGTGCTTTCTCCCCTTGGTGTTCAACACGTGTTCCCATAGACTGTATATATAAACGGACATAGCTAAACTGTTAGCCGCCGGGTCCCAAACAGTCCTCCACGTAGCGCATCGCAAAGTGAAAGTAAAGTAAGGCCATGCGCTGGCAGAGGAGGTGTGAGCTGCCTTTGTATACATCCCATGGCTGTAATTTACCCGATAAATCCACGAGAGACACGGCAAAACTGACATCCACCAACAAATACAGTTTATTCCAGGGGAGTTGGCTGGTGTTTACTTCCGTGTATGTTTCTGGTCTACCAGAAACGAGGAAATGAAAGGTTCTGTTTTGATACAACAAACTGCCATTGAAAATGGGCTATTTTCCTGTGTTTATGTTCATGTGGCTATAAATAGCTGGTACAAAATAATTCATATCACTGCGGCATCTGTCAAAAATAAACTCCCTGTGTATTTTTTCAATAGAGTCGCAGATGGATCAGAAACAACCCTGAACGTCTTGTAGCTCCCCGTTTGCACCTATTTGGTTGTTTGCCCTGCTGTAGACTGGAACAAGAGTGGTTTTGGGGTAAAGACGATTTGAATTTAGTTGTATGTATTGTTACTACTTTCTCTCAGGAATCTTCTCATGGTTGCTTTCCAAACTTATCTGTTAAGGAAAACAGACAGAAGTAAATTAAGTTAATATAGAACACAATAGAAACATGGTCTATCTATCAAGGTACAAATTCACCTTTTGCTCATGACTACATAAAACAAGGGAAACAGAAAACAGTAGTAGGCCTAAGAATCTGGCTGCAGACCTCCATCCGGAGGACTCTACCCCACAGACCTCCAGTGGGATGCACCTCCACAAACATGTCCCTCACAATGTTTCCTCAGTTTGCTTCATAAACGACTTAATTATACTTTCTGTCATTGTTGCCTTAGTTCATTGTCTATTAAAAGTCATTAAAGGTGATGAAGCTCATTTAAAATTGTTTCCAGCGAAGACTATCACCGAGATGTCGAGTTTGAAATGAACTAGCTTTATGTTGTCTCTGCTCTAATCTGCTTGCAGAGGTTAATTAGCAGTTTAAAAAATGTCACAAAGAAAAACAGATATTTAACTGTCAACATAGACCTACAGGGCGTAATTTCCACAGGCATATTAGATGTAGTTAGTTGGTGAGTGTGTTACCGTAGGCCCTGTGTCTGGTTAAGATTAGATAGAACTCTGTAATGGTTAAGATTAGAGAAAGAGTTTGGGCTTGTCTTTAGTGTAAAACTATGGTAACTTTTGTAATGTTATATTGAAAACAGCGAGCAGGAAACAGTGGACTTTGGCATGGCCACTATTTGTTTACTTTTAGGGACCTGTGGAAGGAGGTAAGTCACTTGAGGGTCCTCTGGGTGGAGGTCTGCAGCCAGATCCCTATCCTAATAAAATAAAATACAGCTGCATTCATTTCTGTGGAGCACTTCAATCCTTGCTGCAGTTAGAAAGACCACGAAATAGAACACTGTTGCCAGAGGAGCTCAAACTGCTGGTCCAGAGGATGAGTGAGCTCTGACACACTCCGGATATTATCCAGTTCCCTCTCTTTGTACAGCTGACTCCAATGCAAGTAATGTTTATGTTCTTTACTGCCACTAAAACAGTCCCTGCAGTGATGTTTGCATGTTGGAAAATACCAATATGGTAATGTAAATATATATATTATATTAAAAAAATGTACATAGGCAGTAGATTAGTTTTAGTCCATTCTATATCTGACGTAACTCACCTGGATTCATCCTGTGCTTCCAATCAGCCAAGGTTTAAGGTACTCTTTATTGTCCCCATAAGGAAACTTGCATTTGACCCATGGCACCTCATCAGGAGCAGTGCCTGGTGATCCATCTCCAGATCTTGAGCTAGTCTTGGTCAGGAGTACCTTAGCTGGAGGATTGTACCTATGGTGCATGTTTTTGTTTGATGGGGGACACCACAGTACACGGAGAAAACCTACTCAGACACAGGGAGAACATGCAAACTCCACACAGAATAACCCAGGCTGCTCGGGAGTCGAACCTGGAGCCTTCTTGCTGCAAGGTTTGAGTGTTAGGCACTTTTTATGCGGGGACTTTTAGGTACTTTTTATGTGGACTTTGCATATACCCCCGGCCAGGGATCAGAAAATATAGATTTCTCATTCATTTTTCCCGTAGACTCTAAATTCAAAATGCACAATCAAGGCTAACCAACATTTCAGACTTATAATTCTGTGATAAGTTTTAATAAGTTAGCAGTTTTACAAAGTTTCAGTAACAAATTTTAAATAGAAGCCTTGTGTGGTGTTATTAATTTCTACATGGCTGATTAATCTTTAGCAAGTTTTAAAACTTTAAATATTTTAGACCTATTATTTATGTTTTTATTTTCAAAAAGTCTATGGGAAAAAAATATGGGATATTAAAGACGCTGTACCCGATTTTTACGTTCTTAAAAATGTGAAAGACTGAACTAGTTAATTTTAAACAGTTTGCAGTGGTCCAAAGTTATTTCTCACTTACCTTATCCATTCAGAGCATCCTAATTATTCACCATGATGAGTTTGTAAGCGCTTTTTTTGAGCTGTATCAGAACAAGTGCAAAACCCCATAGTATACGCCCATGAGCCACTATGGAACCTACCTGAACGACTGAGGGATTACACAGATACAAGGCCACATGGGAATATAAAATACAGTACTACAGTTTAATGTTGAAAATGACATTGTATTGTCTAAATAAAGCGTGTTTTGTTTTTTTGGTTTTTTTAATTATCATTGTGGTATCGGAATTGGTATTGAACATCAAGTCTGTCCCTTAGTATCAAAATCGAGTTTGAAATTGTTTGTATCGTGACAACACTGCTAGGGACAAACAGCACTTACGTAGGAAGCTAAACAGTATTTGTGTATAAAGGTAGTTATTCTCCCTGTGTTGCCAGTAAGTTGTCAAAATAATTTTAGGTCTATGCATTCCCATTTTGGCTATGCTGTCAGGTGGAACATTACACAGTGTCCCCCGGAGCTAAATCTGAGACATTTCTCAGAAGTAATGAACTTGCTTCACATTTCCAAAAAGAGTGATTACTGCAATATTGCTGGGATACAAATACTGCATTGTGTCTAAGAAAGAGGAGAATACAGAAGCACCGGGAGGGGTCAGGGAGAAGGGACGGAGACGGAGGCGGAGGAGTAATCCCACAAACGAGTCATGGTGCTGGGGCTTTGGATGAGAGATTTACTGGAGCATGGTTCTACCTCACCACGTGGCCGGAGGTGCGACAGTAACATCAGCCACACAGAGCAGTGGCTGATGGGTAAGTCCGCAGAGCCGCACGGATTACGGAAAATGAAAACTACTTCCTCCACCGAGGTTCATCGCGGGGGGAAAGGCGAGATTCTTCAGCAAAGTCATAAGGTAAAATGTAACTTGATAAATCTCTCGGAGAAATTCAGTTGTCATTGGCAGCTTTTAAAGACTACTGTAGTTATAATTTATGACACCTGACACCCGAATCACAATATTCATCTAAAACGACTTTATAAAAGAAACAAGTCATCTGACGTCCGTGTTAGAAAACTGCGGTGCCCAGTGGGAGCTGATGTCGCAGTAAACATCATCGCAACGAGCGCCGCACGCTGTCGGCCCCTCCTATGGACAGCTGCACATAGCGGATCTTTTTTTATTTGTACCAAAATGACTACGCGACGCTGCCAGATGCTACGTGTATCACCGGTTAAGAAAATAAAATTGGAGAACGAAGTAAGTACAGAGCAGTGGGAGTATACTTGTGGCTGTGGGGTTGATCGGAGCAATGACGTCTTGAATAAAGGGGTATAAAAATGATTCAAACAACTATAACACGGTTAAAATCTCTAAAAAGACGATTTTACATAAGCAGTCTGCTTTAAGTCAATATTAGGGAAGCAATGATGTCATTTTCTCACGATTCGATCTCTTTACATGGGTCATGATATCGATAAGTTTTAGGCCTCAGAAGAACAAAAACAAATGTGTCCTATAATGGTTTTTTTTTTACAGTAATTTTCAATAAGCATAACATTTTATTAAATTACACTGTATGTTCTCTGTAATATATCAGAGTTAGGCCTTTATGGAGCTGTTTTCTTATGCGTCTGTGAAAGAATGGCATGGTTAACACGCTGGAGTAGTGATGTGCATATACTGTATAAACTGTGTATATAGACTCATGTATTGTTTTGTGACCCTTACAACACAAATGATTCCATATTATATTGTTAGAAGTGTGTATGCAACCAAAACCAGTGATGACGATGGAGATTAAGCTTGTCAAGCAGCAAAGGATTATTATTGTTTTACCTGGGCATACAGCATTTAATTGATCTATCTCCATGGAGACAAGGACGGAAGCAGACCAAGTTACAGGTCAGATCT
>KN478766.1:4526-14628 GCA_000787095.1 Periophthalmodon schlosseri
CTGATTTTAGACCTGGTTTAGTCCTGAGTTAGTCCTGATTTAGTCCTGATTTAGTCCTGATTTAGTCCTGACTTTAGACCTGGTCTAGTCCAAATGAAGTTGTTGTTAAATGTAGTGATGGTTCTACTCACTGATACATATTTTGCTCAACAGTAACAATACAAATCAATTTCAAAATTTTTCTTATAAATTTTGTGTTTATTTCTGTTGCTCAAAGCCGAAGCTTGACTTGGAAAACTTTAGTCATGATGTTTTCACGAACATGGTAAAAATAACCCCTCAAATCATATGAAAAGTACTTTTTACTTTTCAGTCTTGTTCAAAATGTAGTGGAGTAGAAAGTACAGATACTGCTCCCAAATGTAGTAAAGTAAAAGTAAAAAGTATCCACTGTACTTTACTACTTGTACTTCGTTAGCATCCACCACTGTTTGCTAGTATAGCTCCCATGCAAAGTGATTGTTGCGTTGAAAGAAACCCACCAAAAATCTATTGAAATCCTTAACAATTTTTCTCTGCTGCATCTAAAACATCATATTTAACCATGTACTAAAATAGCTTATTGCTAATTTCCTATCATACCCACTATCAATATTGCAGTATTTTGCTCATCCAAACTCCCAACCAATTCAAGTACAGCCTCCAAAGTCTCGCTAACCCACCAACCTCTTCTCTACCCTATTTGTCGACGGTACTCAAGGTTACTGGGGAAATAAGAATGCAAGAAACCCGTGGAGTGGGTGGAGGAGCGCTAGGAGTACGTAGCTATAGCATCCAGCGCTAACAAAGCAGCTGGTTTCGCTATTTGCAAACGCAAGCCCAAGGTCGCGAGGTCGGCTAACCTCGCGGAGGCTATGGGGGTCTTTCTACAGCACAAGGAGAAAACGTATATGAGATGCTAGCAAAGCGCTGAATAGGGCTGGTGCCATTGAGCTAGCGCGAAAGAAGTAAATAGTTAAAGTAAAGGACCTGTAGCTTCGCCGCGTACCTCAAGGTTTTTCCAGTGTTCAGGTTTATACAAGAAATCCATGTCGTTAAAGGAGAGGACGCGGCGGAGATAAACACGAGCTGCTGTGAAGGAGGTTTTCAATGTGGTTTTAAAGAGGAGCTGAACTATTTTAAAGAGGAGCTAACTATTTTTGCTACTAAACTGTGTATATAGTGTTTGAATAGCTTTGTCTACTGTTCCTAGTGTTTTTTTTTCCTGGTAATTTTAATGCAAACTTGGTCAGTTTGTAGCTTTCTGGTCTAAAATGTATGAAAAAAAAAAAAAAAGCGATTTTAAAGGGCTCATGTTACACCATTTTCTGACCTATGTTATAATGTTGTTTCCTCATCACACCTTCACTAAAATCGTTTGGATGATTTCAGTTCAGGAATTTTCCTTGGATTTAACTTGAAAACTACCACTTCATGACATCACAAGGTGGAACGGAGCATTTTGAGCTCTGGAGATGTAGACAGACTAATAATAACTCAAGTCACTCAAACATGTGTGAATGAAACGAAACACAACTCCAGGTCTGTTTTCGATGATGTAACCGCGTTATAACATGACTTAAACCTCACAAGAGTAACTTTAAAAAATAAAATAAAATAGGACCTTTAAGTGCTTGGTAACATCACACAGCACTGCCCTGATCACAGCCAGGTGTGTCATTACAAACACCTGGCTGCAGGGGGTGAAGTTTGAAGTGTGGATACCTGTTGGACCAATTACGCGGCTCCTCATACCCCCTAGACTCCGCCCCTCCTTTCCCCTCACTCCCTTCTCGAGTCCTCCAGGCTCCGCCCAGTTTAGCAACTCTATTTGAAACGTGGCTGTGGGTGGAGTTAAGTTGTTTAGTCCCACTTTAAGTCCCACTATCGTCACTTCTCTCTCTCCTCTTTCTTTAGCCTGTATTAAAGGCTGAATCAGCTCTTTGCTCTTCCTCTTCCTGGTTCCTGGTTCAAATGGTGGACAAAGTACTGCTGCTGAACTTGTACTTGAGTGAAAGTATAAATACACATATAAAAACTACTAACTACGCAATATGACTAGCATTTTAGATAAGACTTTGTTCACAAAACTTACACAGTTTGAAGTTTAAAGCTGACATAAGTTACATTAATGCAGTCTTGTTATGAAGGTCACACCTCCTCGTCTCCATGGAGATTTTAATGCTTTACCTGGAATTTTTGGCAGTATGACATCAGACCTATTTATATAACCTTCATTTTATTTTCAGTGTTTTTATTGCTCAAAAATACCTTGAAAAAACATCCTTTTTTACTATGAGTGGGGTCGACTATCCATAGATCTGACCTGTAAACTTGGCCTGGAAAAGTTACACAGTGCATCTTTAAAGGGCCCATATGACTCTATTTTCTGATCTGTTCTAATGTTGTTTCCTCGTCACAAACAGACCTGGAGTTGTGTTTTGTTTCATTCACACATGTTTAACACACAGACCCTGCGTATTTAAGCTGAGTTCTTCTCTCAAACTGAAAACACTCTGTTCCACCTTGTGATGTCATCATGTGTTAATACAGAAAGTGCTCCACTGTGTTTTTAAACTCCACAAACCTTCACTACAATCATTTGGATAATTTCAGCACTGGAATTGCCAATCTCTACTGAGCTAAAGGTAAAAGGAGCTGTTAATGTGAAAACTACCACTTCATGACATCACAAGGTGGAACAGAGCATTTTGAGCTTTGGAGATGTAGACAGACTAATAATAACTCAAGTCACTCAAACATGTAAAAGGAGCGTTTATGTGAAAACTACCACTTCATGACATCACAAGGTGGAACAGAGCATTTTGAGCTTTGGAGATGTAGACAGACTAATAATAAAGTGTTACTCAAACATGTGTGAATGAAACAAAACAACTCCAGGTCTGTTTTCCGTGATGTAACCGCAATATAACATGACTTAAACTTCACAAGAGTCCATTTATTTATTTATTAATTTTTTAAAAATAAAATCGGACCTTTAAGTGCTTGGTAACATCACACAGCACTGCCCTCATTACAAGATGTAGACAGACTAATAAGAGTCGATTTTGCGTAATGTAGGACCTTTAAACTTCAACAAACCTGCCTAAAATCTCTATATGCACCAATTTATTTTTTTTTTGTGTGTGTGGTGTTTTTTTGCATTTAATTATCCAGTCAACATAATGAATTAACGTCAGATTAGCGACATCTGCTCGTACATTGTCTTTTAAGGGGTCACCGTTCGCCTGTGTTGTCCCGGCGACGGCCTTAAATTTGGCGTGTGCCGTGAATAAACCGCAACCATCACCAAATGACCCGACCCCTCCCTCAGACACATCACATTATCATAATAACAATCACGACAAGAGCGGAGGTGCACGGCTCGTTCCCGTAATCCCACCCCAGATTGAGACACCTTTGAAACAGTGGAGATGGTGATTTGGGATTATGGACAAATTAAGGGAGAGTTGGATTAGACCAGGTTTTGTGGTGGTGTCTCTCAATCTGGAATGAGCTGCAGATGTTCAGGATCTAATCTAATCTGATCTGAGGAGGCGGCTCTTGACGCCTGAACTGCAGCGAGATATGGATTGTAATAAGGCGGCTGTATAAACGTGCCTTTAAAGCGGACCTATCGTGCTTGTGTCTGCTCTGTAGTTATAATTTAATCGCTTATTTTCAAGACGCCGTTTTGCCGATTAACCCCCGTTTTCACCGGTACACGCCCACTATGACGTACGCACTTCCTTCTCCAGTTTTATTTTCTTAATCGTTGATACTCGTAGGATTCGTCAGCGTCGCGTCGTCATTTTGGTACAAAATTTTTAAAAATCCGCTGCTCGCTAGTGCGATGTGCAGCTGTCCATAGGGGGCGCCGACAGCTACACGGCGCTTTGTTGTGACGACGTTTACGGCGACGTCAGCTCCCATCGGACACGGCAGTTTTCTAACGCGGAAGTCGGCGGATTTGTTTCTTTTATTAAGTTATTTCAGATGAATATTGTGATTTAAAATGTGTAAATTTATAACACAATGATCCACAGGTGTCATAGATTAAAACTACAGAGACACAAACACAACAGGGCGGATTTAAAACAGTTACTCACTGTATTAACTAACGCAGGTCTATGTTCAAACACAGGAACTTGCGTAATCGTCCTGTTGGTCGGCTTCTCGCACAATGTAAAACCTGCCCTTGACGTTAAGAAAATTGTTAGTTTTTTGCCATAATCGTGCACCCGTACATCTTTATAACTTATTCTGAAATGAGACGTGGAGAGGCGGTCCTTGGCAGGTCTTTTATTTCATATATAGACGCTTTCTGTAATCAAATGTGAGTGCATCAAACAACAGCAATACAAACATTACCAATGCAGTCTGAAACCAGAGGGGTTAAAACAGGGAGTCATTCACTCTACACAGCGAGCAGCTAGGAACCTCATGGACAACATACAAAATAAAAGAAAAAAATATATCGATTTTCCTCCATCTCCAGGACAGTCCGCCATTTTGTTTTCGAGCAACGTGGGCTCAATGTCCTGCTCCAACCAGTGATTCAACAAAGCCCCCAAAATCCCCCCAAATTTGCCATGAGTTCGTGTTGTTGCTTGCGGTGAACCAACGTCCCATGTCGCCCCCGTCATGATTATCATCGTCTAATCAACAAAGAAAAAAAAAAAAAAACAAGAAAAAAAAAAACATTTGAAATCCACTTCGCACACGGCAGAGGTTCAGAGGTCCTTCGCGGTTATGTCATGTTTAAGTTTTTTTTAATCCAATGGCTGTCCAAGCGCTGGTCAAGAAAGGAAAAAAAAGATGAAGCTGTACACGCAGAATCCTATAGAAGTCCTCATGCGGTGCTCAGGTGAGTGTGGAGTAAGCCCCGCCCCCTTTCTGTCATGGACCAATCAGGAGCAGACTTCGGGTCAGTACAAAAAGTGGTCAGATTGTTTTTAAATCCCAGCTGAAATGTTTCTGGTAACAATATTTTCATTTGAACTGCCAATGTAGCACCCGAACGCTACGCTAAACGCTAATGGCGCGAGTGTCGGCCGTGGGACATGCTATTCCAACATGTACCACTAGATGGAGTTGAGAGCTGCAGCAGTGCCATTCAAATACTGTACATCCAAAATGGCGTCTGGTCTGATTTCTTTAACGTTGCTATGACGACCACAGAAATGTTAATACATGGCTAATTTATTACCAAAATAGTATCTCTCTATAGACATTAGCCACTTGCTAAATTCGCTATATACACATTAATACGCACATTTTAGCTAGTAAGTGCTTGGCTCTCATTTTTGCCTTAAAGGGGCTGCACCTGTTTTTTAATTTTTTTCATGTAATTAAGTACATTTCGTTTTGCCCCAGCGCAGATCTATCGTAAAAGCAGCTCTTAGGGTCAAAATGAGACCTCTGTGCGCCGTCTGCATCTAATTATAAAGCTGTATTCCGCACAAACCAGGAAGTAAAGCTGATACGCTGTTAGCATGCTAGCTGTTCTTAGCATTATCACGAAACTCTTGCCTGGCCTCTGAAAGTTGTGAAAAGTGCTTATAAACTCATTGTTCTGTTTCTCACGTTTTTAAGACGGTAAAAATCAGGTACAGCGTCTTTAAACTGTACTGTACACTACTCCCCCTGCTGTTGACAACTGGCATAATCTTACAAAACATGTGAAGGCACTGGATATAGCTATTTGGACGTAAATATCTTAAATAATGTTACGACGAGTCTCCAATGACCGCGTTTCTTTTGATTTTTTTGTATTTTACCAAGTCGGTTCCTGCGTGGTCCACCAGGGGGCGTGACAAATCCTTTCTATGTATTTGTATGTAAATGTCTGCGTTTTAATATGTGTCCAAGGGCGAAAAAGCGATAGGGGTGTTAGGCATTTTATCTCATGATCTGGACTTGCTCACACACACAAGAAGGTCCAGGAGAGTAAGGAATCAACATCGAAAAGTTTTTTCCCCAGAAAGTTCCGCCTTCTCTTAAACCACAAACACGCTAGGTCCATTTACGTCGCGGTGAAGTCAGGTGTCAACATTCAAGAAATCAAACAGAATCTCAATGGTAAAATCCTACCATCACAATATTTCAGTTCATAAAATCATTTCTGAATTTTTTTGAAGGCGCATTTTATTTTATTTGTCGTATTTTCGAATTTTGTCCATTCACGCACACGCTCACATACACACAGCTAGCATTCGCGCGCTTTGTCACTCGCTCCAGCCATACGCATCTCCTCCGTTCTTTTGTTTACGTTGTGTTGTTTGGGATGATTTGTTGATTATTTTGTGGAGATAAACACGGCGCGATGGAGAGAGAGACAGAGAGAGTTGTGGCTCCTCTTCGGGACGATGTTGCCGAGGAAACCGGACAGAAACAAGTTTGGTTTCCACGCTACCAGGGGTCCTCCAGGTCGCCTCCGGTCTGAAAACAAACAAAATGGAGGACGATGTGTTATAATCTGTTCAAAAAGGTGGAGCAAAAGGTTACAACTCGCAAAGCCATTACCGATACTCCAGTAATTAAATGATTCTCAGTGTTTTGATATTACGATTCTGTTCAAAGTTCAGGTTAGAAACACATCCACAAGAATCTGAACTGGCAAATTAATACAAAAATCACTTTTCAGAACATGTTTGTACAGATCTAAACTACAGGGTTAGACGTTTTTATGCAGAATAAGACCCCATGGAGAGACGGGGAGGGCATCTGACACACACGGACATTTCAGAACATGTCTGTACAGATATAAACTACAGGGTTAGAAGTTTTTATGCAGAATAAAACTGGATATTTTGTTGTTTATAGAGGAAATTATGGTACTTAAAAAAAAAACCCTGTGCTTGCGATTTGCTAACTCCAAATTCTGGCCGACCCTGAGGACATATTGTGCCTTTTCAGGTATTTTATTATTAAACTATGCCATAGATCATTATTATTTTTGATACGATGCCGTGACATCACGCTGGGGGTGTTTTTCATGTATGTCTACGGCGGAATGTTCAGCAGTTACCACGGTGACACAAAGCACACATTAGCAAACACTGCCAGATGAGTTTTTAGAATGTACGAAAACTCAAGAAAAAAATACAAAACAGATTTGAACAGCACATTTTCAGGAGCCTGCGATTAACACGAGCGCTCATGGTCCTGTTTAGGAGTTAGATTTTCAACAAAAAGGTGAGAGTGACTAACTGGAAAACTGTTAGCTAATGCTAGCTAGCTCGTGAGTGTGATATGTGAGAGGGACTTGTTTAACAGCACAAAATCCCCCGTTGAAGTTCCAGTTCTTTCTGGTCAGATTGTGTCAAAACAAAGCGCAGATTGAAGCCTAACTTGAGTAACAGCGCTTCAGACAGAGCAGTGCCCTCAGTTAGCGTCACACCCCCAGGGAAAGTTGATGACGTCAGCTGCAAAGTATCAATTATAACATTTAGTTAACTGTAAACCACAATATTGATCTAATATGGCTTTAATAATAGAAATAGATCCGTTTATGTCCTGCTCAAAACGGCATTTACGTAGTAGCATTTTAGCTAACGCATTTTAATCCATGTGTTTATGTCCTCTGCATTTGACCCATCCTTCAGTAGCTGGACCTACTGTTTATGTTTCAGGTTTGATGGGACATAAATGGGCTTTGTCTGTGTAAACCAGGTTAAGAGTCTCACCTCATGAAGCGTCACAAGGCCAGCAGTGAAAAAAAAAACTAAACCAACTACATTCTGCTACGGTTTATTTCCTCGCACACGGGTCAGTTCAAAAGTTTAGGTTTTAAATCAACAAATATCTGTGTCTTTAGGCGGTAAAGGATTGTGTAACCAAACAAAGGGACAATAAGGAAACTTTAAGCTAATGTTTTTGTTAACATCAGGGATTTCTGCAGGTTCAGGCAACATTTTGAAGCATTTGGTTTAAGTAGCAGCCATATTACTACTTTTAACAACAAAATGAAAATAAACTTACACAAATAGTTACTGTTTTTTAGACTTTGTGAACCTGCAGAAAACGTAATGTATAAATGAACACAGCACTAATATTTCTACCGTTACTACTATCACTAATACACAATAGACAGAAGAACACACATGATTAAAGTGTTAAACCTCAAATCTTTAATCTTTAAATCTCTGAAACATGATTGGTCCACACAAACAAATACAACACTCTCATTGGTCAGAACTTGTTCATAAAGAGCTAAAGAGCATTGGTTAATTTAAAGGGCTCATGTTACGCTGTTTTCAGATCTTAATAATGCAACTCCAGGTGTGTTTTTGAGGAGGAAACAGCATTGGAACATGACTTAAAGCTCACAAGAGTCAGTTTTGCGTAATATCGGACCTTTAAAATGTAAGTTTACCACTTTTCCAGGGCAATAGAAGGACCTTACCATCAATGAACGTGGGCAGTGAACTGTTCTGCTATTCATGGGTATCAACTTCTTGTTATATGTAATTTTTGTGTTTTGTTTTGGGGGTTTTTTTCACACTGAAATGATATTCAGTTTTAAGTTGTTAATTGCAACAGTCCTAATGTCTCATTCTGAAACCCATGGATGCCGAGCTTCTAAAGTGTAACACATATTGAAATCGTTACAACAAGATATGTTGAAATCTTTGCTTTTTGTCCTTTTCACCAAAAACGAGCCGTGCTAAACGTTTCAGATGGTAACAATTCACTTCTATACATTCTAAACATCTGGGTTAACTTTTGTGAAATTTAATTTTGTTGTTCCTGTAGTACTTCCCTCCCCAAAAAAAAAATCATATAATTGAAACAGAACTCCCCCCTCTGAGAACGACATCAGCGCATCGTTTAACTAAATCAAAGCCATTTCACATAATCAGAACAAAAGTTTAAATCAACCGTATTCTGCTTGTGTCTCTATAGTTATAATTTCTGACACTTGTGGATCATTTTAGTTTAATTTGCACATTTTAAATCACAATATTCATCTAAAACAACTTAATAAAAGAAACGAATCCGCTAATTTCCGCGTTAGAAAACTGCGGTGCCCAATGGGAGCCGACGTCGCCGTAAACATCATGCTGTCAGCGCCCCCTATGGACAGCTGCGCATCACACTAGAGTAGCACATTTTTTTTCATTTGTACCAAAATGACGACGCTGCCGAATCCTACGAGTATCAACGATTAAGAAAATAAAACTGGAGAACGAAATGCGTACGTCACAGTGGGCGTGTACGTCACAGTGGGCGTGTACTAGTGGCAGTGAAACGGGGGTAGATCGGCAAAATGGCATCTTGAAAATAAGCAATTAAAGATTTACTCAAACAAGGACAAATCACTCCAAATACAACTTCAAGAGGGTAAAAAATGAGAAGCTAAAGCCTCTAAAAAGTCGATTTTGCAGAATAGATCTGCAACAGGCCTCTAGATGGCGCTGTCCGTTCTGTTTGCTGTTGTATCTGCGGGCTGTTTAAGGTGATTGTGGGGCTGACTCAGGTGCTCGTCCCCAGTGGGTGTTTGTGTGGAGCTCTGGCAAAGCTCCAGGATCGGCCCAGAATAGAGCCGGAGTATGAGGCAGAGATAATGCATTAGACCAGGGTTTCCCAAACAGTGGGCCGACGCCAGAGGGTGGGTCAGAGATCAACTGTATTTTAGTCCGTCTGCGGTTAAAATGATCTCCTCTGGGGGCATCATTTTTAGTGTGTTGGATGCTGATGTCATTTTCTCAGTTGGGGAGGAGGCAGTTTTCCTGTTTTTTCTCTGCAGGGCTGCGTTAATTTAGAAAGTAGATTTAATTCATACTTTTGTGCTCCTTTAGGTCAGTCCATTTTTAGAACAACTGTAGTTATATTATAATCCAATTTTAGACCTGGTTTAGTCCTGGTTTAGCCCTAGTTCAGACCTAGTATAGTCCTGGTTTAGCCCTAGATTAGACCTGGTATAGTCCAGGTTTAGTCCTAGTTTAGATCTGGTGTAGTTCTGGTTTATTCCTAGTTTAGACCTGGTTTAGTCCTGGTTTAGCCCTAGTTCAGACCTAGTATAGTCCTGGTTTAGCCCTAGATTAGACCTGGTATAGTCCAGGTTTAGTCCTAGTTTAGATCTGGTGTAGTTCTGGTTTATTCCTAGTTTAGACCTGGT
>KN478767.1:3053-14265 GCA_000787095.1 Periophthalmodon schlosseri
ACACATCAGTGCAGACACATGAGCGCAGACACATCAGTGCAGACACATGAGCGCAGACACATCAGTGCAGACACATGAGCGCAGACACATTAGTGCAGACACACGAGTGCAGACACACGAGAGCAGACGCATCAGGGCAGACACACAAGCGCAGACACATCAGCCCAGACACACAAGCGCAGACACATCAGCCCAGACACACAAGCGCAGACACATCAGCCCAGACACACAAGCGCAGACACATCAGCCCAGACACACAAGCGCAGACGCATCAGGGCAGACACACAAGCGCAGACACATCAGCCCAGACACACAAGCGCAGACACATCAGCCCAGACACACAAGCACAGACACATCAGCGCAGACACATCAGTGCAGACCTGGAGCTAACAGTCGGCTCCTTGTTCACACTTGTTTTGGCAGCATCAGATGGATCCCACAGGAAACTTCTATAACTACAGAACAGCTCTGAGGGGAGCGGCTCATCGCTCACGGACGGCCAACAGCAACAGGGAAAAGGTTTGAGGCGTCTTCTCCTTTCGTCATGTCACTGAAGCTGAGGCTGAGTGTTTTTAATCTGCCTGATTCTAACCTTTTGCCTTTTGCAGATTGTGATTCCGTTCTTCAGCCTCCTCATCAAAGACATTTACTTCCTGAACGAGGGATGCGCCAACCGGCTCCCGAACGGCCACGTCAACTTTGAGGTAAGAGTCCTGCTTATTTTACACACAGTATTTACTCACAGCGGTGGAAGAAGTAAAGTACTGTACTTAAGTAGAACTTTCAGGTATTTGTACTTTACTTAAGTACATTTTACAGTGTGTACTTTTTACTTTTACTTCACTACATTTGAGAGCAGTATCTGTACTTTCTACTCCACTACATTTTTGAACTGGACTGAAAAGTAAAAGTACTTTTCATATGATTTGAGGAGTTTTTTTTACCATGTTCGTGGAAACATCCTGACTAAAGTTTTCCAGTTCATACTTTGGTCTTTGAGCAAAACAAAAATAAGGGGTATTTAAATACTTTTACTTAAGTAGATTTTCATGTGATACTTTTACTTTTACTTGAGTAACTTTTCACCTCTGTATCTGTACTTTTACTTAAGTAAAACGGAGTACTTCATCCTCTGTTTTCTCTCGAATGAGGCGTAAATAAGGCGAATTGAAGTTAAGTTATGCTGTTTTTTTCTTGGTCAGAAATTCATGGAGTTGGCTCGGCAGGTCGGGGAGTTTATGACGTGGAAACAGGTGGAGTGTCCCTTTGAGGAGGATCGATCGATCCTACACTACCTCCACACTGCCCCCATCTTCAGCGAGGACGGTCAGTGCGACACTACCACTTTTTACTCAGTATTCATTTTGAGTCATTGTAAATAATTGTCTTCATTTGCATCTTATCTTCAGGACTTTACCTCGCGTCATATGAAAGTGAGAGTCCAGAAAACCAGGTGGAGAAAGACCGATGGAAAGCACTCAGGTGACTTTATGTGTGTGTGTGTGTGTGTGTGTGTGTGTGTGTGTGTATATATATATATATATATAAAATCAGGTCAGAGCGTTTATATAACAGAGATTTAAAGTATAATTCAAATATATTAAGTATAATAGGCTCTCAAAGCTAACGGTCACTTTTGTAAAAATCAGAAAACATAAAACAAACAAACCTATTAAAATTCAAATTAATTAAAATAAAGATTACCCGATTATTTTTATATGCAGAATACTTCAGTTTGTGGTGTTTTAATATTTATTATGCCTCAAAATTAGCATTAACGTTAGCATGGAGACACAAACATGTCTCTTTCTAAACACAGAAGTGTCTCTGGTGAAGTATTTTATTTGTGTAGTGTTTAAATGTTGTCAGTGACATCCACCTGCAGCTCCCTGTCCACTGCCTGACCCTAACCCCCTAACCTCTGACCTCTGACCCCTAACTCACCTGCAACTCCCTGTCCACTGTCTGACCCTGACCCCCTGACCTCTGACCCCAGTAAACGACGAGGAGCCGTGTTCTGCAGATTTAGCTCTTCGTTGTTTAATGCTTGAAATTTTAGACACAAGTGCAAATAGTACTAGCAGAAATATTCAAAATAATTAGGGATGCACCGCATCCACAGCATTAAACAAAAATAAAATAAAACAAAACTGATCCACATGTGTTAAGTAACTGTTACTGATCTCTCAAGTAACGACAGAACAACTTTGTGTAAATAAAAGCTCAAACTCTCTGAGACTTTCTGGTCCGACTTGGACCTGTAAACACTCCTCTTAAGTGTGTTTGTTTTCGCAGGGCTAACGTGCTAGCGAAGACATGAGGCCCTGACGGCAGCTGGCCCCCTCACCAGCAGGGGGAGCACGTTCTCATTGCACTAAAACGAACTGTGAAGGAACCAAGCTGGTACTTAGGTGTTTTCTATGAAGAATCGACAACGACACGATGAACGGGATTCATCAAATAGACTTTAAAATAAGAACAATTACAGGTTTTAATGAAAATATCACTATGTTAAGCTAAAATTATGCCTTTGCAGCTTCTCAACCTTCACAATAAGGAACAGTATTTTAAACCCCTCTCCTTTGCGTGTTTACTGTTGAGAAGTGTTTACTATTCCACAGTTACAGGGCAGACCACTTTATACATGAAATTCCTACTGATGATATTGTATTGTTTTATATTTGCTCCTCTTGCCCTGGCTGCTGTACTGTACTGGCGACGTGAAGGGCGCTGGCCACCCCACAACCGCTCTCGTTTTTATTCAGCTAAAATGATGTTTGACAGAAGTGACTAGCCTTCGACAACATCTCCTCTCTGTGCACTCGTGACGTGGGCCTGTCATGATCATCACTATATCGACTTCTCGTTCTGTTTATGAAAACCGGAACTATATATTTTCTTTGCACTACTGGGATATTTTAGGTTATTTTTTGTCTATTTGATCATATTTAAGCCGTAAAAGTTTGAACGAATAACTTGTCTGACTCATTACAGACTCAAACTAACGACTAAAGTGTTTTATTCTGCTGTTTATTTACTGCGGCTCATGATTTTTAACAATATTGTAGATTTATAATAGTTTTAGTGGTTTAAATCTGCTCTTGGGTTTAGTGTCAGTTTCTGTATTTCTTCTGTGTTGTTGTGACAGGCCTGTTGTGAACCATGTGTCTGTATCATGCACGAGACTGGACTATTCCTTCTTTAAAGTCATTCCAATGTTTTTGTTTTTTATTTATTATTTTATTTTAGTTGGGAAACTGTTACAGTGTTTGCTTCTCTTAAATGTACTGTGCCATTGTAAGCTAACGATCATTGTGAGCGTGGGGACGTGTACAAACGTTGTACAGGCGACTCTGACCCATCTCTTTCTGCTCCAGGAAGCTTTTGTTCTGACTGATGTTCAGTTGTTTTAATATTTACGGAGACAGATGTTTTATTCTCCTTTTGTGAACATGACGTGCGATGGCCTGCTAACACACGTGTTTCAAAGGGGCATTACTTTGCTGTTGCAACACCGTCTTTGGAATAACATTGTGTTGGTGTTTGATGTGAAAGAGGGAATCTTGTGCCATACGACGTTTCAGGCTCCTCGGACTCGACATGTGCTGTTTCTAGTTTTGTGGGGTCGTCGCTTTGTTTTTGGCAGTTTTTTGATGTGATTAGCAAAGTGTCTGAGGGTGGGCGGGGCTGAGGAAGAGGAGGAGGAGGAGGAGGAGGAGGAGGAGGAAGAAGAGGAGGAGGAGGGGACATAAGGGAGTATCATTGTAATTAATAATAGGCTTTTTACACTACTCTAACTTACTTTACTTGATGTCAGTGTTTCTTTTCTCAACGAGCACCTCGCCCTGTCCATGACCGCTCCATGACCGCTCCATGACCGCTCCGTGACCGCTCCGTGACCGCTCCATGACCGCTCCGTGACCGCTCCGTGACCGCTCCGTGACCGCTCCATGACCGCTCCGTGACCGCTCCGTGACCGCTCCGTGACCGCTCCATGACCGCTCCGTGACCGCTCCGTGACCGCTCCATGACCGCTCCGTGACCGCTCCGTGACCGCTCCATGACAGCTCCATGACCGCTCCATGACAGCTCCATGACAGCTCCGTGAAGCTCCATGAAGCTCCATGAAGCTCCATGACATGTTTGGTCATTTATAAATAGTGATGGAAGATACTGAACCTGTGTTTATTTACATAATCCTGAATACTGCAGTAAAATGTGTTTTGTGAAGTATTCAGACACATGGACCAATCAGAGAACTGTGTTCTGAACACTTAAAATACTTTTATATTGAGTCTCATTCAAATTAGAGCAAAAAGGCGACATATGATTAAAAACATCTTCATGTTTGTTCTGTTTGTTTATCACTGACTGGAGAAGTTCAAATCTCACCACAAGAGCATCCTGAATACTGCAGTAAAATGTGTTTTGTGAAGTATTCAGACACATGGACCAATCAGAGAACTGTGTTCTGAACACTTAAAATACTTTTATATTGAGTCTCATTCAAATTAGAGCAAAAAGGCGACATATGATTAAAAACATCTTCATGTTTGTTCTGTTTGTTTATCACTGACTGGAGAAGTTCAAATCTCACCACAAGAGCTGAGTTTTATATTTTTATGATGTACTCAGAGTACGTACTCCGAGTACATGTACTCTGAGTACATGTACTCAGTTACTTCCCATCACTGTGTATAAACTGTATTTTCTTTGAGGCAGATGAGGCGTTGACGTAACATCACTGTTTTGTTAAACTCTGACAATCGCCTGTTTCAGACGCCATGACACTGCCAAACCCAGCGGGGCCCAGATCCATGAGCGGGGCCCTGCGGCGGACATTTTGAGTGGTCTGAGGTCATTTCGCGGTGAAGCTGTGCATTTTGGGACATTTTAAACATGAACAATGATAAAACATCTTTATCTTTGACATTGCTGCAGATGTTGTGACTAGTCTCTGAAAAGCCTTTAATAAAAACATGTTCATTAAGTTTCAGTAATGCGCTGAGTCACGTTTTTATTTTTATGACAAACAGAAATGAGTCTTATCTTTGTATTTTGATCTAATTATGTCTCATTCGCGTCGTTGTGAGACGTTTCTTGGGATCACACATTAATTAAGCAACATTATTCTTACATCAGCTCAGAACATCACTGCTGCTGTTCCACCAGACTGAAGCAGAACATCACTGCTCCTACTCCACCAGACTGAAGCAGAACATCACTGCTCCTACTGCACCAGACTGAAGCAGAACATCACTGCTCCTACTGCACCAGACTGAAGCAGAACATCACTGCTCCTACTGCACCAGACTGAAGCAGAACATCACTGCTCCTACTGCACCAGACTGAAGCAGAACATCACTGCTCCTACTGCACCAGACTGAAGCAGAACATCACTGCTCCTACTGCACCAGACTGAAGCAGAACATCACTGCTCCTACTGCACCAGACTGAAGCAGAACATCACTGCTCCTACTGCACCAGACTGAAGCAGAACATCACTGCTCCTGTTCCACCAGACTGAAGCAGAACATCACTGCGCCTGCTCCACCAGACTGAAGCTCAGAGCATCACTGCTCCTGCTCCACCAGGACTGAAGCAAACATCACTGCGCCTGCTCCACCAGACTGAAGCTCAGAGCATCACTGCTCCTGCTCCACCAGACTGAAGCTCAGAACATCACTGCTGCTGTTCCACCAGACTGAAGCAGAACATAACTGCTCCTGAGCCACAAGGGGGAACAAGACCAAAGAAGACCCCGTTTCACAAAGGAGGTTCACTAAACCCTGGGTTTAACAGTTAATTCAGGGTTAATCTGCCCTGAGACAAACAACTCAGAGTTTTGGAGTTAGAAAACTCAGAGGGAGTCAGAGCAGGAGGGGCTGAAAGACGTGAAAAAGTAGAAATGAAAACAAGTCAAATCATTAAACTCTTGTCAAGCCTTAAAAATGTACCTGGTCCATCCATGACTGACCAATCAGAGCTCTCCCTCAGGAGCAGTGACTGTCCAATCGGAGCTCTCCTTCAGGAGCAGTGACTGACCAATCGGAGCTCTCCCTCAGGAGCAGTGACTGTCCAATCGGAGCTCTCCCTCAGGAGCAGTGACTGTCCAATCGGAGCTCTCCCTCAGGAGCAGTGACTGTCCAATCGGAGCTCTCCTTCAGGAGCAGTGACTGACCAATCAGAGCTCTCCTTCAGGAGCAGTGACTGTCCAATCAGAGCTCTCCTTCAGGAGCAGGTTAAACTCAGCGTCAGAGGAATAAACCTGCTCTGGTCCAGGTGAGGTTCAGAGGGCGTTACCGTGGAGACAGACTCGGGGTTTAGGTTCAGAGGGCGTTACCGTGGAGACAGACTCGGGGTTTAGGTTCAGAGGGCGTTACCGTGGAGACAGACTCGGGGTTTAGGTTCAGAGGGCGTTACCGTGGAGACAGACTCGGGGTTTAGGTTCAGAGGGCGTTACCGTGGAGACAGACTCGGGGTTTAGGTTCAGAGGGCGTTACCGTGGAGACAGACTCGGGGTTTAGGTTCAGAGGGCGTTACCGTGGAGACAGACTCGGGGTTTAGGTTCAAGAGGGCGTTCCGTGGAGACTGACTCGGGGTTTAGGTTCACTCTCTGTGACCCTGAAAACTCTGAGTTGAGCTCTTTTCAGGTTTAACAAACTCTGAGTTTAGACTAAACCTGCTTCTTGAATCAGGGCCCTAAAGTCTTCACCAGAACAAGACCTGAACATGAGGTCCACATCAGGTTTAAAGCAGTAATGTGGTGCTTTTTCAGTGTTACTCGCTTCTAGTCAGACAAAAGAGGCACAATAGAGTCACGTTTATTACTGACAGGTTCATTTACACACTGGACAAACATGGTAGAACAAGTGCTTGGTGTTTACAGTGATGACGCCAAACTGATGTCCACAGAGAACACGGCGACCTGTCCTATGTCCTTTAGTCTTTGAGTTCTTCTCCGGGGCCAAACGTGATCTCGGCCAGTTTGGCGTATGACCTGAAGTGCCTGGACCCGAGGTAAGTTCCAAAAAAGGCCTGGAGCAGCAGCACCGCCCTCATCTTCCTCATCACCGGTCTGGACACTTCAACCCAGTAGCGCAGCACGTTCCCCTTCTCCGGCATCAGCGCCGTGTTGTACCTGGTGGCGAGGCCGAAATTCACGGGTAAAGCGAGGAGGACGGGGTACAAGCCTCCGCCCACAACCCCCACCAGCGCCCCCCGGAGCATGGCGCAGGAAGGGCAGTTCAGGTCCCCGGACAGGAGCGGGGCGGACACGGCCGCATTGTACAGGGCCATGGTGGTGAGGAAGGGCAGCACGGCCATGGGCAAACTGGAGCTGACCCGCGCCTGCGTCACGTTCAGGGCCCGGCGGTATAAACTGTTGGACAGGAGTCCAGCCAGACCCGCGTTTCCCCCAAAATACACCGGGCCGTACGTGAACAGCTTCTGATCAATGTCAGGCAGTTTCTCGAAGTTTTTGGACAACATTTCTGCGATTACGGCCCGAGTCACGGCCCGATCCTTCACTGTGTTTTCCGCCATTTTGAAGATTGTATCCGTAAAAAGTGCACAGCAAAAAGAACTTTACAGATCGATTTTTAAACCTTCACATAACTGGTAACATGAAAACAGGGCGCAGACATCTTGTATCTTACCCATAATTCCAAGCGCTGACCAGGGTTGCCAGGTTTGTAGAGCTAAGCAATAAAGAGCTAAGCAATAAAGTCGTTGAAAAAAAAAGACAAAAACAAGCCCACAGACTCACAAAAATAACCACATAAAACTAGTGAAACGCTGTGTGGCATCGCTGAACGAGCGCTAATGAAATGCGCATGTTTTAATGTTTTAATAGCGTAATTTACAGCAAAACCGGATTTAAAACATCAACCGCTTCTATTGCAGTCATTATTCGGTCTATTAACGTAAAACACAACAAAATAACCTCTTTTATGACGTGAAAATGCTTCCTTTCCACGTCTTCCACATTTGTAAATGACTTTCCAAAACTAAAAGCTCAAAGTTGCGCTAAAGAAGCGGATTTGGCAACTACGGGCTGCTCTCCTAAATGTTTGGCATTTCGTTACGGGGCGGGACAAGCGTTTCACGTCCCAAAGCCTTAAACTTAACCAAAATAACGGTACCTAACCTGAATCCTAACCTTAACCTGACAGTGAAAAATATACAGGTAAAAAAAATAAACATTTGCTAAAAAAAATGGGAAAAAGTTTAACGCTAAGCTCCGCCCCCGGAACGAAATGCCGAACATTTAGAGAGTCCTGTTCTGCAGCGGTTTGGCTGCAGAACGGGCCTGACACAGGGATCTGCTGTGTTTACAGCGTTTACAAAGCAATAATCAGCTTTTCTTCAGCCCCATAACGGCGCACATGAAGTAAACCAACACAAAACTGTTACAGATACAAGAAAAGAGCCGAACTATAGCCCGGAAGCTCAAATACAAGTCCGTACATTGGGTGGGCTTTTTTTTTCATAAAAATTATTACAGATATAAGCAACACGTTATTATAAAGAAGTATACAAATTATTATAGACATACAAAAAAAACCCCACACAAATAAATACACAAAGATTACATGAAATAACGGTAATTAAATAATTCAGATAGATAATTTTGGTTCTTTATACATTAATAACACGTATTGAGGATATGGGTTTGGTATTCTCCCACTTACAATAGAAGAATAATATATTTTCCATATAAAATGAAAACATTTAAATATAAATATGTGAGTTTACGTTGGTGGGCGTGGCTCCGCAGGCTCTGAGCATGACGTCACTGCACGAGCTGAAGAACGTTCTGTGAGTTTCTGAGCCTCGCGACATCTTTGTTCACGACGACGACGACGAGTTTCTGTGACAATTATCTGAGTTTAACGAGTCTGCGCCGCGTCTAAACCTTAAACCCACCTCACGGCGGCATCGTAAGTGCTGTTTCCTCTGACGATCGTGTGCCGTTTGTGTCGTTTGTGTCGATCTTTAAGTGTTTTTCGTTCGTTTCGTCGCGCGACAACATGGCGGAAGCTTCGAGAAACGTGAGGCCGATGTCTCCTATTTACGATCTTTGTACCTGCGCCTTTTGTAACAAGTTTATTATTGAACTAAAGTGAACATTTAGGACGCGTTCTTTTATTTGTGCACAAAATATTAGCTTTATACAACAGAGATTAGGTGTTTTATGTTTTTATTTATTTTTTTAACATTTTGTCAGTCAGACGGTGACAGATGCAGCGGG
Organism: Periophthalmodon schlosseri; assembly: GCA_000787095.1. Taxonomy (NCBI): domain Eukaryota; kingdom Metazoa; phylum Chordata; class Actinopteri; order Gobiiformes; family Gobiidae; genus Periophthalmodon; species Periophthalmodon schlosseri. The sequence goes on from KN478767.1 coordinate 12,307, forward strand.
TTTGGGTCGAGGCCTGGTTCTGGTTAAACTTTGACACCGCTCACTGTTTGTGTGGGGCTTTGGGCTCTGGGCTCTGGGCTCAGGGGCTTTGGGCTCTGGGCTCAGGGGCTTTGGGCTCAGGGGCAGTTTTCAGGGGCTTTGGGCGCAGGGGCGGTTATTTTCGGAGCTGACGTGTCTTTTGTAACGGTTTTGTCCCGTTCTGACATGTTAAACTCTGGTCTGTTCACACTGGAGCTTTACTCCGTCACATGTTTCCTGTTTTATTCTGTTTGATGTTTGGGTGGATGAGACATTTATGGAGCTGTTCGTCCGAGGAGCTGCGCAGACAGATTGTGTAACATGGCGGAAGGGAGAGGCCCACGGGCTGAGCGTGAGGCCCACGGGCTGAGCGTGAGGCCGCCTGTTTATGGAGAGGCCTGTTTATGGAGAGGCCTGTTTATGGAGAGGCCTGTTGCATAACAGATCAGAGCGGTGACAGTTCAGCCGTGTTTTAAACGGCTCACGTACTTAGAATTGTCCAGTAAGTGTCGTGTTCGTTTTTATTTGTTGCAAAAAAGATTAGACAGTCAGAGACAGTCAAATTTTATAAAACCACAAAATCTGCCTTGGTTTATAAACGGCCCTTACACAGTGTAAACCTGCTGATGCCGGAGTTTTCATCAAAAGTGAACTGATAAGAGAATCACAGGCTTTACACAAGTGTCTCCTGCACGCGCCAGTATCTCCTTGGTTTGTTGAACGTGCGCGGTGTGAACGGGATAGTAGTGTTGTTCATGCTTATTTTAACATGAATGTTCTGTTTTGTTTCAGATGCACCATTCGAAGCGAGCCCGCTCTCCCTGCGTCTGGCTCGATGAGTACAGCTGGGAGGAGAGGATGGATCGGAAACGAAGAAAACATGATTCTCACAGCAGTGAACGAGAAAACAAGTCCAGAAGAACTTACCGCCATCACAGACATTTTGAAGGGTGAACGTCTGCCCCTTGTTCTGTTTAACGTTCTTCCGCTCTGCCAGACGCAAGACTCATACAAACGATCGGCAATTTTTTGATTTTATAAGTTTGAGATGTGTTATATTTGAACATGTGAAGTGAATGTACTGTGAAAGAACTTGGTGCAGGCTGTTTGTGGCTGGTGCGTTATGTTCTCAGATCTGCTCTAATTTTAATTCTGTGGACAGGCAGAGTTTTCCTGGAAGTTACCTGACACCGCGCGCTTGAGCAGAGAGGTTTTTTTGTCCTTTTCAGATGACTGGACGCTAACCTCAGTGGTTGGGCAATAAAACTGCAGAACTAGGTCTATAAACAAGAACCCATAAATATATAAACTCAAACTGATTATATTCTCAGATTTCTTTGGGAATTCTAGAAATTTGCAAATGCATAATTTCTTCATTTGAGCTTTGATTTCGTTGGTGGTGAGTGTTTGGAGATGAGCAGGTGTGGAGTCCTCAGGTTGTGTTGATAGTTTCGGTTCACACCTAAACTCTGCCGGTTTGGTCACGTGACCTGCGGCCGGTGCAGAGTCTGCGTTATTAGTGATAAACCAAAAGGACTTTTCAGTTCACTTCTGTTTTGATGCTCGTGTGGGTGAGGACAGATGCTCCAGTTTATTAGTTGTAAGTGAGCATGTTGCTAATTAAAATGCTTCATAAAAGGCTGAAGGATTAAGTGTCAGGATGAGGCGGGCCGTGACGAGCGTCATAGTTCATTTCAGAGCGGGTCCACTTCACGCGGTGATCCCAGACGTCCACTTCAGAGCCGTTCTTTGATTTGTGCGTTTCGTCTCCCTCCAGGCACTGCCTCGAGACCCGCAGTTTTAACCAGAGGTCGGACTCTCGGGGCAGAGCGGCCCGAGATCGCAGCTGGGACATGGGCTGCGAGGAGGACGGTCGAAACGGGACGTGCAGAGAGAGGGACCGCGACTGGCACCACTACAGCAAGTCCTCGGGGCGCAGCG
>KN478769.1:0-13460 GCA_000787095.1 Periophthalmodon schlosseri
CTTACCTGTCTGAACATTTCAGGGAAATCATAGACGTAGGTGGTGCCCAGAGACTGTGCCTGGAACCTCTTTGACTGCAGCAGATCTTTGGTCACATACGGCGTGTTGATGAGCATCCCATGAAGAGGTCCTTGTTTATCTCCATATGCTTGGAACATAATCTGGACCCAAAAACAAAAGAAAGGTTACTTTTAAAAATTACAATTTTGAAATTCCCCAGATGTTGAAAAATATGTTTAAGAGGAAATGCTGCACATGTAAAATTACAAAATTATACAATGAACAGAATGTTAAAAAAACTTGCCTACTGCGATAGTGTTAAGAGTGACCTTTTATTATGTGTTATGTTGTTATGTTATGTGCTATTTTTACCCTAAGAACTGAGAATGGACTAATATTATAGATGATTTGATGGCTCTGATGATGACTAATCTGAACATGTTAAAACTATGACTTTTTCCCATCAACTAAACTCCATACAAAATATATTTTCTACCTTTTAAAATACAAAAATGTATGAATACCGAATGTGCCCCACCTGACCATCTTTGGGCCCCACCTGTCCCGTCCTAGAGTCAGTGACCTCCTTATAGAGGCTGATGTCCAGGTAATAGCCTGATTCATTGGTCAAAAACAGGCGAATGGGGATCTGTTTTCCAGTTGGCGTCAGGCGGATGTTTATTTTCAGCTCGGCTTGAAGGACACGCAGCTTCCACAGTCGACTGCCATATCGCATCACCATAGAGCGGACCGACTCTTCGATCTGAATACAGAAAAGTGATGCAACCGTGATGAAACAGCAATAGGCCATAATGTTATGACTAATTATGGTATTTAATTTTTTTTTGACAAATTACTGTTTCGCTGTTTGATTTTCTAACTTTCTGTTGCTTAAATCAACAATTTTGTTAAGCCCATCAAGGTGACTGCTGTTGTAATTTTAAACACTACCAAAATAATGAACTAAATAAAGTTACTAAAGAGTATATGACTGTTTAATTAACCAACCTTTGAGGGGTCCATAATGACAGTGGGCACAAAATTGAGAAAGATATGGTTGCAGTCCGTTCGCACAGTTGTATTATTAAAAGCTACTTCAAGTTCATCCATAGCTTCAAGTAGCAGCCGCTCTGCCTCATTGTGGAGATATTCAAAAGAGGCCTCCTAATGAAGAAACAAGGGTGGTCAAACACAATTCAAACATTTATAATTCACCTGACTCCATTATTTTACTAACCTTTGTGACCAAATCAGAATGTCGGATGATGGCTCTCACAAAGAAGCGGTAATCTGTGACCTCTGTACCCACTTCGACACGGGCTGCACCAAGGTACAAATGCATCTTATGGTTGGCACACGGGATAGCGGTCAGTGCAAAATTCCGCATGCGATTAAGCTCCAACTGGAAGGCAAGCGCTGGCTCCAAGTGACGATAGATCCTGTCCTCTTCAAACTAAAAATAGAAAAAAAGTTAAAATTTTAGAATTATATATCTAATTCGCCTTTTTTCTTCTTTAAAATTACTAAGTCAGTCTAAGACTAGAAAGATGCCTTGAGCTTGTATTAAGTAAATAAAATCATGGCAAATCTTAATCTGAGAAAGCTGCTAATGGGTGTCATTTCTCCTAAATGGGAGACATAATTACAGAGTTCATTACTTTAATGAGTTTCTGTAGTGTCAGTGCAGGAAACTATCAGGGGTAACGGAGGGGAAGAACAGTTAGTGGCACTGATAACAATAAAATTCAACAGCCGGGGGGTGTAAAAAAGTTGTTTTGAATTGAGAAGGCCAAGTTTTGATTAGCTTGCAGGTTCTATGCATTATGCAGGCTTTTTAGACCATGTTTTGACATCTTGGCATTTTCTTGCATTATGTATGTGTAACTTAAAATATTTTAATAAATGAGAGAGGACACAATAACTGCAATAGAATAAATGTAATAAGGCTTAAAATAGTAACCACTAACATTTTAGTTAACTGACACAGTGAAGAAAATGTGAGCACAGTGGAAATGTCAATGAAGCATGCTTAAAAGCTATAAAACAAGATTTGGATTACAAAATATTTGTTTATCTACTTTTATACTAGCATTCAAAAGCTTGATTACCTTGTCTCTGGCACGGAATGTGAAGAACTTTGGGAATTCTCTCTGAATTGATAAAAACAGGAAAAGAGTTCAAAAACATGTTATATTTACAACACAAAGTATTCATTTTACAAGAAGTTCAAGAACTTATAGAATCAGAAAATAGTCATTTGACACTATTCTACAAGGAAAAATCAACTCTTCTTGCTTTTGGAGAATGGGGCAGTCTTTTGCAATATATGTTCACTAAAATCATTGTCTATTCAGTCAGACATACATAATTGCAGCAGCAGCTTCTCACATTGCACTGCTGAATTAAACATGTCTTTTTAAGAGCCATTTGAACATGTGAAAAGAGCATAGGCTGTGTGACAAGATAACCCACTTGCTGAGACAATGTCTGAGTGATTGCCAACCACCCTCAAACCAAGAAACATCTAGTCTAGTGAACAAGACTGCTTAAGACCATAGCTGTAATTCAACAACTTGATCATTACAATGTATGGAGAAATATTTGGAGTGAGCAGAAAATATAACAAAAAGTCAAGCTATATTAGGAGTGACATTGGGTTAGTGTGATTAGCTCTTACTGAGAACTCTGGTCCCATCAAAAGGGAGAAATCAAGGCTATTGTCAAGATGGTGGCAACAGGACAACGGCATTTATCAAAATCTAATCCTAGTCTAAATTACCTGCCATTATCATTTTCATTTCAATGCAAGTGGGTGTTTTGTGGATAATGGGTCAAACCTGGGGAGATAAAATGAGGTCCAGCGTGCTCAAAAGGCACAGCGTGGAGCAAAAACAGCATGATTATGGGTTCAATTTCGGGCATTTTTACTCAACATGTTTGCTAATAAAACCAAGAGGCACAAATAAACCGCCATTTTGTGACCACTAGAATTGAATGCCTTTGGACTTTTTTGTACTGTGATAAAAGTCATGTCTATTATAATAAACTGTTATTTCCAATTTGATCCCCTACTTACATGAAATCTTTGGTCCACCTCATAGTTGATTTGCTTCCTGAAATCCTGTCAGCAAAAGTGTGCCAAAAGCAAGGCATGCAGGAAGAGATACAGAGACAACGAGCAATTAAGCAAAATTTCAAATCACACAATACAACTACTGTGTTCACAGCATTGAGATGTGTTATGAATTAGTAAATACACAATTTCTGGATAGACATTTTGACATGCAGCTGCCATGATGTTCATGCAAGACAGTACTGAAAAAAACCCTCCAAGCTCTTAGCAGAAGGCTTACTTTCTGGGCAACAAGGAACGTCAGTCTGCGGATGCCATGTTCAAACAGCAACGATTTCTAAAATAAAAGTCAACAGTTATTGTTTACAGTTAAATACTAAACTAATATTAATACTAACTAAAGGTATTGTAGTACCTTGGACTGAGTGAACTCCCGGAACATGGCTGCCAGACCATCATCGTCAATGTCACTATCTGTCTTTATGGCAACATTTAGAATGTGGATTGGCTCATCTTGAATGCTCTGAATACAAATACATTTTAAGTATACTTGAAATTATTACACATCTAAAAAAAATGGGAAACAAAAAACACTCATTGTATCAGTTAACATAGTGATTAATGGATTATGTTTACAAGAGGCATAACATTAATGATTACAATCAATTCATGTTTATTAAATGATCTTTTTACCTTGTTGTCTTCTTCACCATACAGCACTGGATTACCTCCCTCTGGAAATGTTGGACTTGGTGGTGGAGAGTCAGAAAAGCAGCTCAACACATCTGTAATGTTCCTGATAAATATTTCACTTTAGTTTTTGGGCATATGTGACAAAAACATGTATAAAGCTGTACAGATATTTTTTACTTGGTGAACTCCTGGAAGCTGCGGAAGGACACCATGGCTCCCATTCGCTGACACGGAGGAGTAAAAGATGAGTCTAGCAGAACGTCACTGACACTGGCCACATGTACCATGCCATAGTGGTTGAGATTGGACGAGAATGACATCCTATAAAATAATTGAAAACTTGCATTAAGTAACTGAACAAAAAAAGCATGGCTGGCTGAAAAGACCGCAAACACCTTTTCGAGAACCTCAGAGCAGTTTTGAGTCCAAAGCTTTGCATATGAGCCTTTTATTTTCTGCACTGAACAATGGGGATTCTAAAACTGATTGAGGTTCGGATATACACCATTAATAGCGACCAGAGTGAATGAGTGACATGTAACAATGTGTGTGATATGTAACAACATATGTACAGTTTGTTAGTATAGACATAATAAAGAGCAATACACAAGCTCCCCAGCAGATATATTCACACAGTAATTCATTTGTTCTGTTAGTCCCGATCGTGGAAATCCCCAAGAGCAATTTGTTAAAATAAAACCTTTGGTCACCAAACCTTTCCAAAGAATCCAATACAGGGCCATCAATCCTCTCAGAATTTTCATCCTTAGTCTTATTATTTTGTTCATTAAAGTCCTGTGATCTAGCTTCCTCTATCCTTAACTCCAAGGCTCTTATAAAATCCCGGACCGGAGCAGAAGGTTTCCTGGTAGGGCATTGATCACACATTTCTAGTCAGATTCCTGAGAATTAAATTACTTTACACCACAATAGAAGGTATTATAAAAGTCACATACATTCTCAAAGGCACACACATACACAAGACACAATGACTGACTCAAAGCTAAAGGGCGTGCCATAGTCAGTTGTTAAAAATTATGTAATAACATGAGCAAGTCTTTCAAAACCTTTTTTTTTTGTTTGGCATGTTCAAAATCCATGTTTTGGCCATGCAGCTATCTAACTACCCTAAATTTGCTAGTAAACTATGCAATAAAAAGAATGAGTACAATACCTGTTTAGAGTGGGGATGTTCCCTCTGCAATCAAACAACATCAGTTACTACGTGGTTAGTAGCAGGCAACATGAGGGAGACAGTCAGTTTAAAGAAATGTGTGTTATTTGTGTTTATGTTACTAGGTTGTATTGTTATTACTAGGTGTGTGGTATTACTGATGTGTCAGTGAATGTGGCTGTGAAAGAATGAAAGTGAATTGTAAAAACACACATTTTGCTTTTGGACTGTTTCCTTCCAACATGCATAAAATCATGACAGAACCTCATGCTGTTATTAGTTCACAAGAGAAATGCAAGTGTTAATTCAAGTAAATACAAAAATTAACATGCATTCGCATGAGTTACATGTGCGTTTTTCAAACCAACCTAGTACTGCCCATAGCTACTATGTCGAACCACATATAAGGAAAAACTACAATAAGGGCAAAGCCAAAGCTCAGCAAAAATCTATAGGAACACGTCACACTCACACATAAAGATACAAAGCCCTGTAAAAAGTGACATAATGATTAAATCAAACAAATAAAATCTATATTCAACTCTCTTGTCTTTGAGTTCACATTTTTTATGTCTCTGTAAAGAGTTTCAGGAGATTTAATTACACAGACACACAAAAAATAAACAATAAAAACAAAAGCAAAGCATACTTAATAATATACATGCTACAAAAGGTTTTATATCAGTATATTAGAAACTACTTTGACACTTTGTGATTTATTTAAAATAATGCAAAGTGTGGATTTGATTTTCGTTTATTGTTATATGCATTTCAAATATGTATGTACATGTAGAAGAGAAAACAGAGACAAACTGCTGCTTAAATGTCTGTCAATGTTGACACTATTTTGCAGTTAATGAAGACAAAGATATTTTCAGAGTGCTAAACGGCTCATAATTGCATGTAGTTACTCATATTGAGACAGGTGTATATAAGTGCTGTAGATGTGGTTTGTGATACCTGTTTGGATGGGAGGTGGGGAGCATGAACTGGAACTCTACTATACATGTGTTATCCTTTAGCTGTCTGTGCTGGACACTGTTGAGCTCATAAGCAATGTAGGCTCTTCGCACATAAACCTGCCATTTGAAAGGTTTTTAATGCCAACTTAGATAAGCGAAGAAAGTCACAAGAAATAACTAAACGTTATTGTATTACCTCTAGTGCAGCCATCCTTACCACCTGATTACTGTGGTAGAAAAAGTTAGGCAGAACATCAAAGATGGAGGTCTCTGACAAGATCAGTTTCTAAAGAAGAAAACAATTGTTAAAATAGAAACACTTTAAAATATTTCTACCAACTTTTATACCTGAAGGTTCTCAATGCAGAACTGGTGTCCATACATGTCGATGGCGGACAGAAAAATGGACTCCACTTGGTTGTGTCGAAGCTCATATGATGGTAAATGTGAAGCTATGAGTACCTGTAAGATAACAAAAGTCTTATTCACAATAACAACTTAACATTAGTTTAATTTCTATATTTTACTGACACCTGGTGGATAATCTTGTTAAAGAGCTATACTAAATCCATTTGGATGTGCTATTTTCTAAAATTCAAAATTTCAAAATTTAATTATTTACTTAAAATTAAATAATAATGTAAGACTAACTGTACCTGGCGAGCACGCAGTGCCACTTTGGCATTGGTTGTTTTGCTAAGTTGTGTAAGTTCCGTCAATATGGTCATCAGCTCATCCGTCAATGTGGGATCAGGGCCACACTGCTGGTCCTACAGATAGTGCCGAAAACATTTTCATTTACTCAGGCTAAATATGAACAATATAAACTGTAAGATCTTTTGTGGTTATTGGCCATGTTATGAGCATTACAAATGAAGCACACTTACTATGAGCATAGTGACCAGCAAGTTCTTTTTGGTGACTTGTGCATGAGAGAAGATGTAGTTGAGCACATTGGCCATGTCACCTTTATTTTCCTCCCGCAGAGCAAACACACACTTGTCATAGTGTCCTATCAGAATGTCAAAAACACACAAATTGAATCCTAGAGCTGCTGCAGCCAAAAACAATATACTGAGAAACAGCTCCCTCAAGTGGTCAAATAAATTTACTGCATGCAAAGCTAAACATGTACAACATAATTAATCACGTATATGAATGCACTCATACCGTTTTGAAACTGGATCTCTACTTTTAAATATTGTCTGAGCAAATCCATCACCACTGCCTTCATATGACCTCTGATCCCACTGCGATACCTGTAACATACAAAAGATGGTGACTATATAAATAACAATTACATGTATCATAACTCCAAAGACAACTTAAGACACTAACTTTTGAACCAACTGGACGATGCTCTGGGTGTTCATGAAGAAGACTTCTCTCTCTGATTTTTTGTTGAGGGTGGCAGCATGGCTGTCAAGGATATTTGCAATCTGGAATGGGCAGAAATAAAAAATCAAATTCAAATTTTTGTCAAATGATTGATGTGCTCTTCTTTAGTTTGAGCATCACGCCCATGCACCTGTTGACTGGGGAACTGGCATAACACAGAGGTAATGTTGCTGGCATACTGAGCCATCTCTTTCTTGATGGCCTTCTCCACAGCAGGGGGGATGCGCCCTGACACACTGGTCATGATGTCCTGGAGCTCCAACAACGGCAAAGATGGATCACGCATTGTTTTCATTAGTCGTTCAACCCACTCTTTCAACTAAGACAGTATGAGACAAAATTAGTCAGTTATGAAGCACTTACAGCTACCACATTGTGCAGGAGTGTTTAAAAGTCTACCTTGGCGCCAAAGAAAGGTTCAGGAAGACAAAAGCCATTCATTATGTGAACCAGATGATCGAGTGTGTTGTGGAAGACTCTGTGAAGCTTTTCTCCTCTTAAAGCCAAAGCTTGGATCGAAGGCAATGCCCCAGTATACAGCTCAGCCTATGAAATAAGCAAGCCATAGATATAAAGCATGGGCAAATTTAACCTACTGAAAATTAAAAAAAAAAAAAAAAGTCAGGGTTTTAAGCTACTTACAATACCCATGAAGAAGATACAAAATTATAAACTATATAAACAAAATTACAACAATTCATTAGTAATAGGTCAATAACAACACTTACATCTTAGGACAGCAAGGTTTGCTTAATATATGAATTAATTTACATATTAGTAGCAAAACAAAAAACGGTGAGATGTTAAAATATGGAAAAAGTACAAATAAGTGTGGTCCTGCCTTCATTAGATTAACAAAACTCGATACCTGGAAATAACATGCAAATGCCTAAATGTAAATGACCTGCATTACCTGTTGAACTCTGCTTGGGTCATCCAGTTGTAGTTTGGCAATGACACAGCCTGGCTCAAGTGCTGCTCCAGCCCTTTTCACATAGTGTATACATCCAGACTCTGAAGCTGTAAGTGTCATCACCATCTTCATAACCTGCAATCAATAAAGACAACATAAGTAATTTAAACTATGAAGGTTCCTGAGAACGCCAAAATAAATATAATTGAGCGTGACATTTTATAGCTTTTATGTTATTATATTTTATCAAAGCAGTTTTATATTGCCCTTTATTTTGTTTACATTGTATAAATGTATTTCCTATTCTAATGAGCAGATGCACTTTAGCCCTTACACATGTCCTTAGGTAAACCACACAAATCTTAAAAAAAAAAAAAAAAAAAATCATACCTCTATTTCTGCATAGCACTGCCCAGAGAAAACATGGCCACCATCTTCGACAGTGTATTGTATGAGTTTTCCGGCTGAAGGAGACCGCAGCAGTGATGGATCATTCTCCTTCTCAAAAACACAGGTCTTGTTTCCGATAGTAATACGATACCTATGAAAACAAATCATTAAATAGGCATGTCATGAACAGTTTTCAGATTATATTGGCTTACCTATCCACTTCCTCTTTCATGTAAGTGGTATAACTGCTGCCATCATAGGACAACAGCAGTCCTCCATCACTGAGCCTATGAACATCAACCTCAACACAGGAGCTGTTCATAATCACCACATAGGAGTTCGGAGACTGGCGCGTCACTGTCAGGACATATTTAATGCCCTCATAGATCAGTTCTACATCCACAGTGTTGAGCAGCGTGTGGGCAGGTAACACTTGACCCCTAGTGAAAAATAAGAGGTAATTATATAGCGAAGTCTCAAAATCAAATTTTTATAAGAGATAGTAAAAGGCTTTTTTTACCTTTCAAGTGAATGCAGAAAGTTGGACACACTATTTCTCAAGTTAACGTCCGCTACATGGAGTGCACCACTCACAATTCCAAGCATAGTGTCTGGTCGTTCCGCCTGCACCAGAGCATAAAGTACAATTACTCTGCTTTAAATGTTTCCAATGGAAGTTTTTTACTACAATGTTTCTATTGATTCAAATGTAATAATATGTTGTGACACATTTTTAAAAAAAAATAAAAAATAAATAAAAAATCAATCATGTCATCATTTACGGTTTTCTGCTGATACACCCAGTCATCTTTCTGTATTGTTCTAGCTAATCCAAGGGTGATTATTTTACATATATTAAAATATAGATCATAATAATTCAATGCATTCTGTATCAGATGCTGTATGCACTAGATATCTGTGTATCTCTGCATACCTGCATCTTCTCTGAAATGAGTCGGTCAAGCCACCCTGTGTCAATACTGTTCTGTTGAAAACTTTCAGTCTCTAGTAACTTGATGAGGTATTCTACGGTTGTCCTGAAGTCTCCTCTGATGGACAGTTCCTTTAGAGCCACCACCATGTTACTGAAACAGAAACACACTGTGAGTGGACTGTGACCCTGCATATAGAGAATTACAACAGCACATTTAATCTTTTTAAGGATATTTAAATAGTACTAACGAGATGGCCTCTTCACGATTCTCTCCCCATGAGAAACAATGTCCGAACTGGGAGTCGGCAAACTCATGTAGCCCACCAGCAGCTGCCACACTGAAGTAGCCCCATACATTTTTGTTACTGCGAAAATTGAGTTCTTGCACTGTTCCAGAGCTAGGCTTGAATCCCTAAAGCCAAATATGAATATAGTTAATGGAAAAACATGACTTTCAAAGAACATAAAACCAGCTGCATCAGAATAAATGCAATTTTGATCAGCAAGGATTACCTCATCTGGGTTTTCACTGGTGATACGTGCAGCAATGACATGTCCCCTTGGTGATGGGGCGGTGGACAGACCCTCAAAGTCAATAAGACAATCTCCCCATGGGTGGACCCCATAAAGCATCCGGATGTCTTTAATTCGGTGAAGAGGAATACCCATAGCAATCTGAAGGAGGGAGAGAATTTAGATTTATGGAAACTTTTAACAAAGTTAGTTAGTTTTTATAGAATTTCATCTTACATTTGGCATTATTAACACATTCTAACTTTTAGTAGACAAAAAATTATATTGCAGATAGAATGAGAATACAAAGGCAAATCTAAACTTTTAAATTAATTGCCAGTCATACCAAGCAGCAGAAATACATAAAACAATGTTTCCCATTAACAGAAGACTATGGTGGCCACCACTGTCTAAAATGCTCCCTATAGTCTAAAAACATTGGACTTTTTAATTCTTATGGCAATGCAATGATTAACAAGTAATTATTCAATTAAAAATATGCTTAAATATGAAATATAGACAATAAGTGACATTTATACTTCACAAATTGTATGACATAAAATTATTAATCTAATGGAAAAATTTTACACATCTGAAATCTACTGAGGCAAAGTGAGCATTGCACGGTGAGCATTCAACATATCAGGCAAGGATTTTCCAGTTGTTCCCCGACACAGTGCCCTTCAGCTTGGCGGCCAGTGACCTACATACACACAATCCCAAACACTGCAGAACAGCTCACATGACCAGCTGTTAGTATAACTCAGAATCTACAGCGGTGCATCTACTCCTTCTATTGTAGGTTACCATGGAGACAGGGGCACACGCTACTTTGTAATAGGGGCACTGAAGCGCACTAACTTTTATGTTACTGGACAGTGAGGTTAGGGTGCCAGAGAGGACACTGACCTGGAGTTGTGCTGCTGGCAGATTGACATCAGCCACCATCTCTGTACAGGGATGTTCCACCTGAAGACGAGGGTTGAGCTCCAGGAAATAAAAGCTGCCATCCTGACTGTAGAGATACTCAACTGTACCCGCACTCACATATCCCACCATTTTAGCCAGCTTTACTGCACACTAGAAAATAAACGTTTAGCATACTTGATAAACATTAACACACAGAATAAAAGCCTTTAAACCTCTACCTTTTCCATATCTTCAAAGACATCCGAGGTTGCGATAGTAGCAGGAGCTTCTTCTATAATTTTTTGGTGCCGCCGCTGCACTGAACAGTCTCTACCAAACAGGGAAATTGCATTGCCGTATTGATCTGCAAGAATCTGGACTTCCAAATGCCGGGCATGTTTAGCGAGCTGCATGACAAATATAGGTGACCCTGGAACTTCGGCTTGCACCTGAAATGAATCAAGTTGTAGGTAAATCTCCAAACTAAACATGTCATAAGATATTATGTGACATTTACTAACCTGCCTGAAGAGATTAGGAAAATCATCCGCTATGTTGACTTTACGAATGCCTTTTCCTCCGCCTCCTTCAGAAGCTTTGATCATCAGAGGGTACCCAATTTTATCTGCAGCCTGACAGTGAAACATACATACATATACATACACACACACACACACACACACACACACACACACACACACACACACACACACACACACATATATAGATATAGATAAATAGATATATATACACACACACACCGTAAATTTCGGACTATAGAGCAACCCTGAATATAAGCTGCACCAGCTAAATTTTAAAAGAAAATCAATTTTGTACATATATAAGCCGCACCTGAATATAAGCCGCAGGTTTTCATGTTGTAACATGCGATATTAACACAGAAAGACAGTACACGGAAGTTTCTTTTTTAGTTTTCATTTAAGTGGCATCAACATAGCACCAACACGACAGTAACGTGGGATGAACATACCTGCATGTTTAGAAAATAAAACAGCACCAACACGGGCCATCTGCTTTTATTTCCTCTGAAAGCTTTTGTCTTTTTACATTGACTAAGTTCTTCCCGCTGCCGCCTCCAACGTCGCACCATCGGTTTATTAATGCCAAGTTTACATGGAGTGGCTCTATTTCCTTCTTTGATGGCCAGATCGATTGCCTTTAACTTAAAAGCTGCATCATATGCATTTCTTCGTGTGTTTTCCATGACGAGGGTGTGTACATGATGCGCAAAATCAAAACTAGTGTATTCTTCAGCGCATAATCTTTCCCCACATCTGTCTCACTTTTGCATTTACTGGTAGACAGTGCCCCCGGTGGCCGTTAGCCAGTAAAAATCTATATATTAGCCGCACTATAAGCCGCAGGGTTCAAAGCGTGGGGGAAAAAGTAGCGGCTTATAGTCCGAAATTTACGGTGTGTGTGTATATACATATATATCCGTATTCTGTTCTGATGATCTGTTAAGTAGTTGAGTAAATAGTTATAATGCAAATTCCACCTTTAGTCCATCCTCTACATCCTGAATGCAGCCAAGTTCATACAGATCATGTGGGACATTAATGAGCTTTTTCTTTTGGCAGTTCTCTGCCCACTCTACAGTAAGACCTAAAAATTAAAGGTAACAATGTTAGTCTGGACATTTAAAAAACAATACAGTATTGTCTGACAAACAATGGCCTACCTGTCCCGCTCCAGGGCAGGGTCGGGATGCCGGCAGTCTGAGCCACAATGGAAGAAGCTATTTTGTCTCCTAGAGCCCACATTGCCTGACTTGGGGGACCTAAAAAGACATGTGTGTGTAACCTTTCTGCTAGGGACACAAACAATTTGGACATTTTTTAATTACCCATGAAAGCAATGCCATTCTTAGAAAGCAGTTCTGGAAGTTTGGGATTTTCTGAGGCATGACCCCAGCCAGCCCATACAGCCTATATTGGTGAGATAATATTACACATTCATGCATGCATAATAATGCATAATACAAACGAACAGACAAATAATGCAGTACCTGAACAGGTATTCGCTTTGCAATGTCCAGAATGAGTTCAACGTTGGCATAGTTATTGTTGTTGGTACCTCCAGGCACAGGTACGTAATGATCAGCCATTTTGATATACTCTGTATATGACAAAAATATGGTAAATGATTATTATCATACAATGGTGTTAAAGCAATGAGCATTTGAGCAGCTTGGTTAACAACTTTCACCCGCATTAGCTTTGAGGTCCTCTGGGGTCACCATCACCACAAAACGAATAGCTCTTTCGTTACGGAACATCTCATAGGCCCAGCGACGGATAGACCTCATGCACTTGACTGCTGCAATTCCATTATTGGCAATAAGCACCTGATGAGGCATTTTCACACAAATTAAGCTGATTCAATAAAACATTAATTAAAGTAGTATTTTTGATATGCTGAATAGGTAACAACACACCTTTTCTATTACTTTATTGCCACCAAAGCGAGTGACAAATTCA